>CAMPQE020000178.1:0-19000 GCA_946902985.2 Meconema thalassinum | reverse complement strand
ATTAGTATCGAAGGTACTGTTACCTGTCATAATAGTATCGAAGTTACAGTTACCTTCCAAAATTTGTATCGAAATTACAGTTACTTGTCATAAATAGTAACGATGTTACAGTTACCTGTCATAATTAGTATCGAAGTTACTGTTACCTGTCATAATTAGTTTCGAAATTACAAATACCTACCATAATTTGTAACGAAATTACAGTTACTTGTCATAATAAGTAACGAAGTTACAGTTACCTGTCATAATTAGTGTCGAAATACAGTTACTTGTCATAATTAGTATCGAAGTTACTGTTATCTGTCATAATTAGTATCGAAGTTAAAGTTACCTGCCATAATTAGTATCGATGTTACTGTTAACTGTCATAATTAGTATCGAAGTTACAATTACCTGCCATAATTTGTATTGAAATTACAGTTACTTGTCATAATTAGTAATGAAGTTACAGTTACCTGTCATAATTAGTATCGATGTTACAGTTACTTGTCCTAATTAATATCGAAGTTACTGTTACCTGTCATAATAAGTATCGAAGTTAAAGTTACCTGCCATAATTAGTATCGATGTTACTGTTAACTGTCATAATTAGTATCGAAGTTACAATTACCTGCCATAATTTGTATTGAAATTACAGTTACTTTTCATAATTAGTAACGAAGTTACAGTTACCTGTCATAATTAGTATCGATGTTACAGTTACTTGTCCTAATTAGTATCGAAGTTACTGTTACCTGTCATAATTAGTATCGAAGTTACAGTTACCTGCCAAAATTTGTATCGAAATTACAGTTACCTGTCATAATTAGTATCGAAGATACTGTTACTTGTCATAATTAATATCGAAGTTACTGTTAACTGTCATAATTAGTATCGAAGTTACAGTTACTTGTCATAATTAGTATCGAAGTTACAGTTACTTGTCATAAATAGTATCGAAGTTTCAGTAACCTGTCATAATTAGAATCGAAGTTACTGTTACCTGTATTAATTAGTATCGAAGTTACAGTTACCTGCCATAATTTTTTATCAAAATAAGAGTTACCTGTCATAATAAGTAACGAAGTTACAGTTACTTGTCATAAGTAGTATCGAAGTTACTGTTACCTGTCATAATTAGTATCAAAGTTACAGTTATCTGCCAAAATTTGTATCGAAATTGAAGTTAATTGTCATATTAGTAACGAAGTTACAGTAACCTGTCATAATTAGTATCGAAGTTAATGTTACTTGTCATAATTAGTATCGAAGTTACTGTTACCAGGCATAATTAGTATCGAAGTTACAGTTACCTGCCATAATTTGTATCGAAATTACTGTTACTTGTCATAATTAGTAACGAAGTTACAGTTACCTGTCATAATTAGTATCGAAGTTACAGTTACTTGTCATAATTAGTATCGAAGTTACTGTTACCTGTCATAATTAGAATTGAAGTTACAGTTACCTGCCAAAATTTGTATCGAAATTACAGTTACTTGTCATAATTATTAACGAAGATACAGTTACCTGTCATAATTAGTATCTAAGTTACAGTTACCTGTAATAATTAGTATCGAAGTTACGGTTACCTGCCATAATTTGTATCGAAATTACAGGGACGTGTCATAATTAGTAACGAAGTTAGGGTTACCTGCCATAATTAGTATCGAAATTAAAGTTACTTGTCATAATAAGTAACGAAGTTACAGTTACTGGTCATAATTAGTATCGAAGTTACTGTTACCTGTCATAATAAGTATTGAAGTTACAGTTACCTACCATAATTTTTTTTCAAAATTACAGTTACTTGTCATAATTAGTAACGAAGTTAGAGTTTCTTGTCATAATTGGTATCGAAGTTACAGTTACCTGTCATAATTTGATTCGAAGTTATAGTTACTTGTCATAATTTGTATCGAAGTTACTGTTACCTGTCATAATTAGTATCGAAGTTACAGTTACCTGCCATAATGTTGTATCGAAATTACAGTTCCTTGTCATAATTAGTATCGAAGTTAGAGTTACCTGTCATAATTAGTATCCAAGTTACTGTTACCTGCCATAATTTGTATCGAAATTACAGTTACTTGTCATAATAAGTTACGAAGTTACAGTTACCTGTCATAATTAGTATCGAAGTTACAGTTACTTGTCATAATTAGTATCGTAGTTACTGTTACCTGTCATAATTAGTATCGAAGTTACTGTTAACTGTCATAATTAGTATTGAAGTTACAGTTACCTACAATAATTTTTTATCAAAATTACAGTTACTTGTCATGATTAGTAACGAAGTTAGAGTTTCTTGTCATAATTAGTATCGAAGTTACAGTTACCTGTCATAATTTGTATCGAAGTTATAGTGACTTGTCATAATTAGTATCGAAGTTGCTGTTACCTGTCATAATTAGTATCGAAGTTAAAGTTACCTGCCATAATTTGTATAGAAATTACAGTTACTTGTCATAATTAGTAACGAAGTTACAGTTACCTGTCATAATTAGTATCGAAGTTACAGTTACTTGTCACAATTAGTATCGAAGTTACTGTTACCTGTCATAATAAGTATCGAAGTTACAGTTACCTGCCAAAATTTGAATCGAAATTACAGTTCCTTGTCATAATTAGTAACGAAGTTACAGTTACCTGTCTTAATTAGTATCGAAGTTACAGTTACTTGTCATAATAAGTATCGAAGTTACGGTTACTTGTCATAATAAGTATCGAAGTTACTGTTACCTGTCATAATAAGTGTCGAAATTACAATTACCTGCCATAATTTGTATCGAAATTACAGGGACTTGTCATAATTAGTAACGAAGTTACAGTAACCTGCCATAATTAGTATCGAAATTAAAGTTACTTGTCATAATAAGTAACGAAGCTACAGTTACCTGTCATAATTAGTATCGAAGTTACTGTTACCTGCCATAATTAGTATTGAAGTTACAGTTACCTACAATAAATTTTTATCAAGATTACAGTTACTTGTCATAATTAGTAACGAAGTTAGAGTTTCTTGTCATAATTAGTATCGAAGTTACAGTTACCTGTCATAATTTGTATCGAAGTTATATTTACTTGTCATAATTAGTATCGAAGTTGCTGTTCCCTGTCATAATTAGTATCGAAGTTACAGTTACCTGCCATAATTTGTATCGAAATTACAGTTACTTGTCATAATTAGTATCGAAGTTACAGTTAATGGTCATGATTAGTATCGAAGTTACATTTACCTGTCATAATTAGTATCGACGTTACAGTTTCTTGTCATAATTAGTATTTAAGTTACAGTTACCTGTCATAATAAGTATCGAAGCTACAGTTACTTGTCATAATTAGTTTCGAACTTACAGTTACTTGTCATAATTAGTAACGATGTTACAGTAACCTGTCATAATTAGTATCGAAGTTACTGTTACCTGTATTAATTAGTATCGAAGTTACAGTTACCTGCCATAATTTTTTATCAAAATTAGAGTTACTTTTCATAATTAGTAACGAAGTTATAGTTACTTGTCATAATTAGTATCGAAGTTACTGTTACCTGTCATAATTAGTATCAAAGTTACAGTTACCTGCCATAATTTGTATCGAAATTACAGTTCCTTGTCATAATTAGTATCGAAGTTACAGTAACCTGTCATAATTAGAATCGAAGGTACTGTTTCCTGTCATAATTTGTATCGAAATTACAGTTACTTTTCATTATTAGTAACGAAGTTACAGTTTCCTGTCATAATTAGTATCAAAGTTACAGTTACCTGCCATAATTTGTATCGAAATTACAGTTCCTTGTCATAATTAGTATCGAAGTTACAGTAACCTGTCATAATTAGAATCGAAGGTACTGTTTCCTGTCATAATTTGTATCGAAATTACAGTTACTTTTCATTATTAGTAACGAAGTTACAGTTTCCTGTCATAATTAGTATCGAAGTTACTGTTACCTGACATAATTAGTATCGAAGTTACAGTTACCTGCCATAATTTGTATCGAAATTACAGGGACTTGTCATAATTAGTAACGAAGTTACAGTTACCTACCATAAATAGTATCGAAATTAAAGTTACTTGTCATAATTAGTATCGAAGTTACAGTTACCTGTCATAATTAGTATCGAAGTTACTGTTACCTGTCATAATTAGTATTGAAGTTACAGTTACCTACAATAATTTTTTATCAAAATTACTGTTACTTGTCATAATTAGTAACGAAGTTAGAGTTTCTTGTCATAATTAGTATCGAAGTTACAGTTACCTGTCATAATTTGTATCGAAGTTATAGTTACTTGTCATAATTAGTATCGAAGTTACTGTTACCTGTCATTATAAGTATCGAATTTACAGTTACTTGTCATAATTAGTATCGAAGTTACAATTACTTGACATAATTAGTAACGATGTTACAGTAACCTGTCATAATTAGTATCGAAGTGACAGTTACCTGCCATAATTTGTATCGAAGTTACAGTTACATGTCATAATTAGTAACGAAGATACAGTTACCTGTCATAATTTGTATGGAAGTTACAGTTACTTGTCATAATTAGTATCGAAGTTACTGTTACCTGTCATAATAGTATCGAAGATACAGTTACCTTCCAAAATTTGTATCGAAATTACAGTTACTTGTCATAAATAGTAACGAAGTTACAGTTACCTGTCATAATTAGTATCGAAGTTACAGTTACTTGTCATAATTAGTATCGAAGTTACTGTTACTTGTCATCAATTAGTATCGAGGTTACTGTTACCTGTCATAATTAGTATCGAAATTACAATTACCTACCATAATTTGTAACGAAATTACAGTTACTTGTCATAATAAGTAACGAAGTTACAGTTACCTGTCATAATTATTGTCGAAATACAGTTACTTGTCATAATTAGTATCGAAGTGACAGTTACCTGTCATAATTAGTATCGAAGTTACTGTTACCTGTCATAATTAGTATTGAAGTTACAGTTACCTACCATAATTTTTTATCAAAATTACTGTTACTTGTCATAATTAGTAACGAAGTTAGAGTTTCTTGTCATAATTAGTATCGAAGTTACAGTTACCTGTCATAATTTGTATCGAAGTTATAGTTACTTGTCATAATTAGTATCGAAGTTACTGTTACCTGTCATTATATGTATCGAATTAACAGTTACTTGTCATAATTAGTATCGAAGTTACAATTACTTGACATAATTAGTAACGATTTTACAGTAACCTGTCATAATTAGTATCGAAGTTACTGTTACCTGTAGTAAATAGTATCGAGTTGACAGTTACCTGCCATAATTTGTATCGAAGTTACAGTTACTTGTCATAATTAGTAACGAAGATACAGTTACCTGTCATAATTTGTATGGAAGTTACAGTTACTTGTCATAATTAGTATCGAAGTTACTGTTACCTGTCATAATAGTATCGAAGTTACAGTTACCTTCCAAAATTTGTATCTAAATTACAGTTACTTGTCATAAATAGTAACGAAGTTACAGTTACCTGTCATAATTAGTATCGAAGTTACAGTTACATGTCATAATTAGTATCGAAGTTACTGTTACTTGTCATAATTAATATCCAAGTTACTGTTACCTGTCATAATTTGTATCGAAATTACAATTACCTACCATAATTTGTAACCAAATTACAGTTACTTGTCATAATAAGTACCGAAGTTACAGTTACCTGTCATAATTAGTGTCGAAATACAGTTACTTGTCATAATTAGTATCGAAGTTACTGTTACCTGTCATAATTAGTATCGAAGTTAAAGTTACCTGTCATAATTCGTATCGAAGTTACAGTTACCTGCCAAAATTTGTATCGAATTTACAGTTACTTGTCATAATTAGTATCGAAGATACTGTTACTTGTCATAATTAATATCGAAGTTACTGTTACCTGTCATAATTAGTATCGAAGTTACAGTTACTTGTCATAATTAGTATCGAAGTTACAGTTACTTGTCATAAATAGTATCGAAGTTACAGTTACCTCTCATAATTAGTATCGAAGTTACAGTTTCTTGTCATAATTAGTAATGAAGTTACAGTTACCTGTCATAATAAGTATCGAAGTTACAATTACTTGTCATAATTAGTATCGAAGTTACAGTTACTTGACATAATTAGTAACGATGTTACAGTAACCTGTCATAATTAGTATCGACGTTACTTTTACCTGTATTAATTTGTATCGAAGTTACAGTTACCTGCCATAATTTTTTATCAAAAATAGAGTTACCTGTCATAATAAGTAGCGAAGTTACAGTTACTTGTCATAATTAGTATCGAAGTTACTGTAACCTGTCATAATTAGTATCAAAGTTACAGTTACCTGCCATATTTTGTATCGAAATTACTGTTCCTCGTCATAATTAGTATAGAAGTTACAGTTACCTGTCATAATTAGTATCGAAGGTACTGTTACCTGCCATAATTTGTATCGAAATTACAGTTACTTGTCATAATTAGTAACGAAATTATAGTTACCTGTCATAATTAGTAACGAAGTTACAGTTACTTGTCATAATTAGTATCGAAGTTACTGTTACCTGTCATAATTAGTATCAACGTTACAGTTACCTGCCATATTTTTGTATTTAAATTACCGTTCCTTGTCATAGTTAATATCGAAGTTACAGTTACCTGTCATAATTAGTATCGAGGGTACTGTTACTTGTCATAATTAGTAACGAAGTTACAGTTACCTGTCATAATTTGTATCGAAATTACAGTTACTTGTCATAATTAGTAACGAAGTTACAGTTTCCTGTCATAATTAGTATTGAAGTTACTGTTTCCTGTCATAATTACTATGGAAGTTACAGTTACCTGCCATAATTTGTATAGAAATTACAGGGACTTGTCAAAATTAGTAACGAAGTTCTAGTTTCCTGTCATATTTAATATCCAAGTTACAGTTACCTGTCATAATTTGTATCGAAGTTATAGTTGCTTGTCATAATTAGTATTGATGTTACTGTTACCTGTCATAATTAGTATCGAAGTTACAGTTACCTGCCATAATTTGTATCGAAATTACAGTTACTTGTCAAAATTAGTGACGAAGTTACAGTTACCAGTCATAATTAGTATCGAAGTTACAGTTACTTGTCATAATTAGTATCGAGGTTACTGTTACCTGTCATAATTAGTATCGAAGTTACAGTTACCTGCCAAGATTTGTATCGAATTACTGTTACGTGTTATAATTAGTATCGAAGTTACTGTTACTTGTCATAATTAATATCGAAGGTACTGTTACCTGTCATAATTAGTATCGATGTTACAGTTACTTGTCATAATTAGTATCGAAGTTACTGTTACTTGTCATAATTAATATCGAAGGTACTGTTACCTGTCATAATTAGTATCGAAGTTACAGTTACCTGCCAAAATTTGTATCGAATTACTGTTACGTGTTATAATTAGTATCGAAGTTACTGTTACTTGTCATAATTAATATCGGAGGTACTGTTACCTGTCATAATTAGTATCGAAGTTACAGTTACCTGCCATAATTTGTATCGAAATTACAGTTATTTGTCATAATTAGTGACGAAGTTACAGTTACCAGTCATAATTAGTATCGAAATTACAGTTACTTGTCATAAGTAATAACGAAGTTACATTACCTGTCATAATTAGTATCGAAGTTACAGTAACTTGTCATAATTAGTATCGAAGTTACAGTTACCTGCCATAATTTGTGTCGAAATTACAGGGACTTGTCATAATTAGTAACGAAGTTACAGTTACCTGTCATATTTAGTATCGATGTTCCAGTTACTTGTCATAATTAGTATCGAAGTTACTGTTACCTGTCATAATTAGTATCGAAGTTACAGTTACCTGCCAAAATTTGTATCGAATTACTGTTACGTGTTATAATTAGTATCGAAGTTACTGTTACTTGTCATAATTAATATCGAAGGTACTGTTACCTGTCATAATTAGTATCGATGTTACAGTTACTTGTCATAATTAGTATCGAAGTTACTGTTACTTGTCATAATTAATATCGAAGGTACTGTTACCTGTCATAATTAGTATCGATGTTACAGTTACTTGTCATAATTAGTATCGAAGTTACAGTTACTTGCCATAATTAGTAATGAAGTTACAGTTACCTGTCATAATATGTATCGAAGTTACAGTTACTTGTCATAATTAGTATCGAAGTTACTGCTACCTGTCATAATTAGTATCGAAGTTACTGTTACCTGTCATTATAAGTATCGAATTAACAGTTACTTGTCATAATTAGTATCGAAGTTACAATTACTTGACATAATTAGTAACGATGTTACAGTAACCTGTCATAATTAGTATCGAAGTTACTGTTACCTGTAGTAATTAGTATCGAAGTGACAGTTACCTGCCATAATTTGTATCGAAATTACAGTTACTTGTCATAAATAGTAACGAAGTTACAGTTACCTGTCATAATTAGTATCGAAGTTACAGTTACTTGTCATAATTAGTATCGAAGTTACTGTTACTTGTCATAATTAGTATCGAAGTTCCTGTTACCTGTCATAATTAGTATCGAAATTACAATTACCTACCATAATTTGTAACGAAATTACAGTTACTTGTCATAATAAGTAACGAAGTTACAGTTACCTGTCATAATTATTGTCGAAATACAGTTACTTGTCATAATTAGTATCGAAGTGACAGTTACCTGTCATAATTAGTATCGAAGTTACTGTTACCTGTCATAATTAGTACTGAAGTTACAGTTACCTACCATAATTTTTTATCAAAATTACTGTTACTTGTCATAATTAGTAACGAAGTTAGAGTTTCTTGTCATAATTAGTATCGAAGTTACAGTTACCTGTCATAATTTGTATCGAAGTTATAGTTACTTGTCATAATTAGTATCGAAGTTACTGTTACCTGTCATTATAAGTATCGAATTAACAGTTACTTGTCATAATTAGTATCGAAGTTACAATTACTTGACATAATTAGTAACGATGTTACAGTAACCTGTCATAATTAGTATCGAAGGTACTGTTACCTGCCATAATTTGTATCGAAATTACAGTTATTTGTCATAATTTGTAACGAAATTATAGTTACCTGTCATAATTAGTAACGAAGTTACAGTTACTTGTCATAATTAGTATCGAAGTTACTGTTACCTGTCATAATTAGTATCAACGTTACAGTTACCTGCCATAATTTGTATTTAAATTACTGTTCCTTGTCATAGTTAATATCGAAGTTACAGTTACCTGTCATAATTAGTATCGAGGGTACTGTTACTTGTCATAATTAGTAACGAAGTTACAGTTTCCTGTCATAATTAGTATCGAAGTTACTGTTTCCTGTCATAATTACTATGGAAGTTACAGTTACCTGCCATAATTTGTATCGAAATTACAGGGACTTGTCAAAACTAGTAACGAAGTTCTAGTTTCTTGTCATATTTAATATCGAAGTTACAGTTACCTGTCATAATTTGTATCGAAGTTATAGTTGCTTGTCATAATTAGTATTGATGTTACTGTTACCTGTCATAATTAGTATCGAAGTTACAGTTACCTGCCATAATTTGTATCGAAATTACAGTTACTTGTCATAATTAGTGACGAAGTTACAGTTACCAGTCATAATTAGTATCGAAGTTACAGTTACTTGTCATAATTAGTATCGAAGTTACTGTTACCTGTCATAATTAGTATCGAAGTTACAGTTACCTGCCAAAATTTGTATCGAAATTACAGTTACTTGTCATAAGTAATAACGAAGTTACATTACCTGTCATAATTAGTATCGAAGTTACAGTAACTTGTCATAATTAGTAACGAAGATACAGTTACCTGTCATAATTTGTATGGAAGTTACAGTTACTTGTCATAATTAGTAACGAAGTTACAGTTACCTGTCATAATTAGTATCGAAGTTACTGTTACCTGTCATTATATGTATCGAATTAACAGTTACTTGTCATAATTAGTATCGAAGTTACAATTACTTGACATAATTAGTAACGATTTTACAGTAACCTGTCATAATTAGTATCGAAGTTACTGTTACCTGTAGTAAATAGTATCGAAGTGACAGTTACCTGCCATAATTTGTATCGAAGTTACAGTTACTTGTCATAATTAGTAACGAAGATACAGTTACCTGTCATAATTAGTATCGAAGTTACAGTTACTTGTCATAATTAGTATCGAAGTTACTGTTACTTGTCATAATTAGTATCGAAGTTACTGTTACCTGTCATAATTAGTATCGAAATTACAATTACCTACCATAATTTGTAACGAAATTACAGTTACTTGTCATAATAAGTAACGAAGTTACAGTTACCTGTCATAATTATTGTCGAAATACAGTTACTTGTCATAATTAGTATCGAAGTGACAGTTACCTGTCATAATTTGTATCGAAGTTATAGTTACTTGTCATAATTAGTATCGAAGTTACTGTTACCTGTCATTATAAGTATCGAATTAACAGTTACTTGTCATAATTAGTATCGAAGTTACAATTACTTGACATAATTAGTAACGATGTTACAGTAACCTGTCATAATTAGTATCGAAGGTACTGTTACCTGCCATAATTTGTATCGAAATTACAGTTACTTGTCATAATTTGTAACGAAATTATAGTTACCTGTCATAATTAGTAACGAAGTTACAGTTACTTGTCATAATTAGTATCGAAGTTACTGTTACCTGTCATAATTAGTATCAACGTTACAGTTACCTGCCATAATTTGTATTTAAATTACTGTTCCTTGTCATAGTTAATATCGAAATTACAGTTACTTGTCATAATTAGTATCGAAGATACTGTTACTTGTCATAATTAATATCGAAGTTACTGTTACCTGTCATAATTAGTATCGAAGTTACAGTTACTTGTCATAATTAGTATCGAAGATACAGTTACTTGTCATAAATAGTATCGAAGTTACAGTTACCTCTCATAATTAGTATCGAAGTTACAGTTTCTTGTCATAATTAGTAATGAAGTTACAGTTACCTGTCATAATAAGTATCGAAGTTACAATTACTTGTCATAATTAGTATCGAAGTTACAGTTACTTGACATAATTAGTAACGATGTTACAGTAACCTGTCATAATTAGTATCGACGTTACTTTTACCTGTATTAATTTGTATCGAAGTAACAGTTACCTGCCATATTTTTTTATCAAAAATAGAGTTACCTGTCATAATAAGTAGCGAAGTTACAGTTACTTGTCATAATTAGTATCGAAGTTACTGTAACCTGTCATAATTAGTATCAAAGTTACAGTTACCTGCCATATTTTGTATCGAAATTACTGTTCCTCGTCATAATTAGTATCGAAGATACAGTTACCTGTCATAATTAGTATCGAAGGTACTGTTACCTGCCATAATTTGTATCGAAATTACAGTTACTTGTCATAATTAGTAACGAAATTATAGTTACCTGTCATAATTAGTAACGAAGTTACAGTTACTTGTCATAATTAGTATCGAAGTTACTTTTACCTGTCATAATTAGTATCAACGTTACAGTTACCTGCCATAATTTGTATTTAAATTACTGTTCCTTGTCATAGTTAATATCGAAGTTACAGTTACCTGTCATAATTAGTATCGAGGGTACTGTTACTTGTCATAATTAGTAACGAAGTTACAGTTACCTGTCATAATTTGTATCGAAATTACAGTTACTTGTCATAATTAGTAACGAAGTTACAGTTTCCTGTCATAATTAGTATCGAAGTTACTGTTTCCTGTCATAATTACTATGGAAGTTACAGTTACCTGCCATAATTTGTATCGAAATTACAGGGACTTGTCAAAATTAGTAACGAAGTTCTAGTTTCTTGTCATATTTAATATCGAAGTTACAGTTACCTGTCATAATTTGTATCGAAGTTATAGTTGCTTGTCATAATTAGTATTGATGTTACTGTTACCTGTCATAATTAGTATCGAAGTTACAGTTACCTGCCATAATTTGTATCGAAATTACAGTTAATTGTCATAATTAGTGACGAAGTTACAGTTACCAGTCATAATTAGTATCGAAGTTACAGTTACTTGTCATAATTAGTATCGAAGTTACTGTTACCTGTCATAATTAGTATCGAAGTTACAGTTACCTGCCAAAATTTGTATCGAATTACTGTTACGTGTTATAATTAGTATCGAAGTTACTGTTACTTGTCATAATTAATATCGAAGGTACTGTTACCTGTCATAATTAGTATCGATGTTACAGTTACTTGTCATAATTAGTATCGAAGTTACTGTTACTTGTCATAATTAATATCGAAGGTACTGTTACCTGTCATAATTAGTATCGAAGTTACAGTTACCTGCCAAAATTTGTATCGAATTACTGTTACGTGTTATAATTAGTATCGAAGTTACTGTTACTTGTCATAATTAATATCGAAGGTACTGTTACCTGTCATAATTAGTATCGAAGTTACAGTTACCTTCCAAAATTTGTATCGAAATTACAGTTACTTGTCATAATTAGTGACGAAGTTACAGTTACCAGTCATAATTAGTATCGAAATTACAGTTACTTGTCATAAGTAATAACGAAGTTACATTACCTGTCATAATTAGTATCGAAGTTACAGTAACTTGTCATAATTAGTATCGAAGTTACAGTTACCTGTCATAATTAGTATCGAAGTTACTGTTACCTGTCATAATTAGTATTGAAGTTACAGTTACCTACCATAATTTTTTATCAAAATTACTGTTACTTGTCATAATTAGTAACGAAGTTAGAGTTTCTTGTCATAATTAGTATCGAAGTTACAGTTACCTGTCATAATTTGTATCGACGTTATAGTTACTTGTCATAATAAGTATCGAAGTTACTGTTACCTGTCATTATAAGTATCGAATTTACAGTTACTTGTCATAATTAGTATCGAAGTTACAATTACTTGACATAATTAGTAACGATGTTACAGTAACCTGTCATAATTAGTATCGAAGTGACAGTTACCTGCCATAATTTGTATCGAAGTTACAGTTACATGTCATAATTAGTAACGAAGATACAGTTACCTGTCACAATTTGTATGGAAGTTACAGTTACTTGCCATAATTAGTATCGAAGTTACTGTTACCTGTCATAATAGTATCGAAGTTACAGTTACCTTCCAAAATTTGTATCGAAATTACAGTTACTTGTCATAAATAGTAACGAAGTTACAGTTACCTGTCATAATTAGAATCGAAGTTACAGTTACTTGTCATAATTAGTATCGAAGTTACTGTTACTTGTCATAAATTAGTATCGAGGTTACTGTTACCTGTCATAATTAGTATCGAAATTACAATTAACTACCATAATTTGTAACGAAATTACAGTTACTTGTCATAATAAGTAACGAAGTTACAGTTACCTGTCATAATTATTGTCGAAAAACAGTTACTTGTCATAATTTGTATCGAAGTTATAGTTACTTGTCATAATTAGTATCGAAGTTACTGTTACCTGTCATTATATGTATCGAATTAACAGTTACTTGTCATAATTAGTATCGAAGTTACAATTGAAATGAAAATCCACAGCCTGCTTCCAGTCTCCGACCGGGTCAGGAATGGAATGAATGAAGCCCCAATCTAGCGGCGAGGATATGAAATGTGCCGGCTGCCGAAGCCTGTCGCACTCCTCTGGGGCAATGATTAAATGAATGACAGATGAAATGAAATGGTAGTGGAGAGTGCTGCTGGAATGAAATTGTGACAGGGAAAACCGGAGTACCCGGAGAAAAACCTGTCTGCCTCCGTTTTGTCCAGCACAGATCTCACATGGAGTGACCGGGATTTGAACCACGGACCCAGCGGTGAGAGGCCGGCGTGCTGCCGCCTAAGCCACGGAGGAGTATCGAAGTTACAATTACTTGACATAATTAGTAACGATTTTACAGTAACCTGTCATAATTAGTATCGAAGTTACTGTTACCTGTAGTAAATAGTATCGAAGTGACAGTTACCTGCCATAATTTGTATCGAAGTTACAGTTACTTGTCATAATTAGTAACGAAGATACAGTTACCTGTCATAATTTGTATGGAAGTTACAGTTACTTGTCATAATTAGTATCGAAGTTACTGTTACCTGTCATAATAGTATCGAAGTTACAGTTACCTTCCAAAATTTGTATCTAAATTACAGTTACTTGTCATAAATAGTAACGAAGTTACAGTTACCTGTGATAATTAGTATCGAAGTTACAGTTACTTGTCATAATTAGTATCGAAGTTACTGTTACTTGTCATAATTAATATCCAAGTTACTGTTACCTGTCATAATTAGTATCGAAATTACAATTACCTACCATAATTTGTAACCAAATTACAGTTACTTGTCATAATAAGTAACGAAGTTACAGTTACCTGTCATAATTAGTGTCGAAATACAGTTACTTGTCATAATTAGTATCGAAGTTACTGTTACCTGTCATAATTAGTATCGAAGTTACAGTTACCTGCCAAAATTTGTATCGAAATTACAGTTAATTGTCATAATTAGTATCGAAGATACTGTTACTTGTCATAATTAATATCGAAGTTACTGTTACCTGTCATAATTAGTATCGAAGTTACAATTACCTGCCATAATTTGTATTGAAATTACAGTTACTTGTCATAATTATTAACGAAGTTACAGTTACCTGTCATAATTAGTATCGATGTTACAGTTACTTGTCCTAATTAGTATCGAAGTTACTGTTACCTGTCATAATTAGTATCGAAGTTACAGTTACCTGCCAAAATTTGTATCGAAATTACAGTTAATTGTCATAATTAGTATCGAAGATACTGTTACTTGTCATAATTAATATCGAAGTTACTGTTACCTGTCATAATTAGTATCGAAGTTACAGTTACTTGTCATAATTAGTATCGAAGTTACAGTTACTTGTCATAAATAGTATCGAAGTTACAGTTACCTCTCATAATTAGTATCGAAGTTACAGTTTCTTGTCATAATTAGTAATGAAGTTACAGTTACCTGTCATAATAAGTATCGAAGTTACAATTACTTGTCATAATTAGTATCGAAGTTACAGTTACTTGACATAATTAGTAACGATGTTACAGTAACCTGTCATAATTAGTATCGACGTTACTTTTACCTGTATTTATTTGTATCGAAGTTACAGTTACCTGCCATAATTTTTTATAAAAAATAGAGTTACCTGTCATAATAAGTAGCGAAGTTACAGTTACTTGTCATAATTAGTATCGAAGTTACTGTAACCTGTCATAATTGGTATCAAAGTTACAGTTACCTGCCATATTTTGTATCGAAATTACTGTTCCTCGTCATAATTAGTATCGAAGTTAGTTACCTGTCATAATTAGTATCGAAGGTACTGTTACCTGCCATAATTTGTATCGAAATTACAGTTACTTGTCATAATTAGTAACGAAATTATAGTTACCTGTCATAATTAGTAACGAAGTTACAGTTACTTGTCATAATTAGTATCGAAGTTACTGTTACCTGTCATAATTAGTATCAACGTTACAGTTACCTGCCATAATTTGTATTTAAATTACCGTTCCTTGTCATAGTTAATATCGAAGTTACAGTTACCTGTCATAATTAGTATCGAGGGTACTGTTACTTGTCATAATTAGTAACGAAGTTACAGTAACCTGTCATAATTTGTATCGAAATTACAGTTACTTGTCATAATTAGTAACGAAGTTACAGATTCCTGTCATAATTAGTATCGAAGTTACTGTTTCCTGTCATAATTACTATGGAAGTTACAGTTACCTGCCATAATTTGTATCGAAATTACAGGGACTTGTCAAAATTAGTAACGAAGTTCTAGTTTCCTGTCATATTTAATATCGAAGTTACAGTTACCTGTCATAATTTGTATCGAAGTTATAGTTGCTTGTCATAATTAGTATTGATGTTACTGTTACCTGTCATAATTAGTATCGAAGTTACAGTTACCTGCCATAATTTGTATCGAAATTACAGTTACTTGTCATAATTAGTGACGAAGTTACAGTTACCAGTCATAATTAGTATCGAAGTTACAGTTACTTGTCATAATTAGTATCGAAGTTACTGTTACCTGTCATAATTAGTATCGAAGTTACAGTTACCTGCCAAAATTTGTATCGAATTACTGTTACGTGTTATAATTAGTATCGAAGTTACTGTTACTTGTCATAATTAATATCGAAGGTACTGTTACCTGTCATAATTAGTATCGATGTTACAGTTACTTGTCATAATTAGTATCGAAGTTACTGTTACTTGTCATAATTAATATCGAAGGTACTGTTACCTGTCATAATTAGTATCGATGTTACAGTTACTTGTCATAATTAGTATCGAAGTTACAGTTACTTGCCATAATTAGTAATGAAGTTACGGTTACCTGTCATAATATGTATCGAAGTTACAGTTACTTGTCATAATTAGTATCGAAGTTACTGCTACCTGTCATAATTAGTATCGAAGTTACTGTTACCTGTCATTATAAGTATCGAATTAACAGTTACTTGTCATAATTAGTATCGAAGTTACAATTACTTGACATAATTAGTAACGATGTTACAGTAACCTGTCATAATTAGTATCGAAGTTACTGTTACCTGTAGTAATTAGTATCGAAGTGACAGTTACCTGCCATAATTTGTATCGAAATTACAGTTACTTGTCATAAATAGTAACGAAGTTACAGTTACCTGTCATAATTAGTATCGAAGTTACAGTTACTTGTCATAATTAGTATCGAAGTTACTGTTACTTGTCATAATTAGTATCGAAGTTACTGTTACCTGTCATAATTAGTATCGAAATTACAATTACCTACCATAATTTGTAACGAAATTACAGTTACTTGTCATAATAAGTAACGAAGTTACAGTTACCTGTCATAATTATTGTCGAAATACAGTTACTTGTCATAATTAGTATCGAAGTGACAGTTACCTGTCATAATTAGTATCGAAGATACTGTTACCTGTCATAATTAGTATTGAAGTTACAGTTACCTACCATAATTTTTTATCAAAATTAGTGTTACTTGTCATAATTAGTAACGAAGTTAGAGTTTCTTGTCATAATTAGTATCGAAGTTACAGTTACCTGTCATAATTTGTATCGAAGTTATAGTTACATGTCATAATTAGTATCGATGTTACTGTTACCTGTCATTATAAGTATCGAATTAACAGTTACTTGTCATAATTAGTATCGAAGTTACAATTACTTGACATAATTAGTAACGATGTTACAGTAACCTGTCATAATTAGTATCGAAGGTACTGTTACCTGCCATAATTTGTATCGAAATTACAGTTACTTGTCATAATTAGTAACGAAATTATAGTTACCTGTCATAATTAGTAACGAAGTTACAGTTACTTGTCATAATTAGTATCGAAGTTACTGTTACCTGTCATAATTAGTATCAACGTTACAGTTACGTGCCATAATTTGTATTTAAATTACTGTTCCTTGTCATAGTTATTATCGAAGTTACAGTTACCTGTCATAATTAGTATCGAGGGTACTGTTACTTGTCATAATTAGTAACGAAGTTACAGTTACCTGTCATAATTTGTATCGAAATTACAGTTACTTGTCATAATTAGTAACGAAGTTACAGTTTCCTGTCATAATTAGTATCGAAGTTACTGTTTCCTGTCATAATTACTATGGAAGTTACAGTTACCTGCCATAATTTGTATCGAAATTACAGGGACTTGTCAAAACTAGTAACGAAGTTCTAGTTTCTTGTCATATTTAATATCGAAGTTGCAGTTACCTGTCATAATTTGTATCGAAGTTATAGTTGCTTGTCATAATTAGTATTGATGTTACTGTTACCTGTCATAATTAGTATCGAAGTTACATTTACCTGCCATAATTTGTATCGAAATTACAGTTACTTGTCATAATTAGTGACGAAGTTACAGTTACCAGTCATAATTAGTATCGAAGTTACAGTTACTTGTCATAATTAGTATCGAAGTTACTGTTACCTGTCATAATTAGTATCGAAGTTACAGTTACCTGCCAAAATTTGTATCGAAATTACAGTTACTTGTCATAAGTAATAACGATGTTACATTACCTGTCATAATTAGTATCGAAGTTACAGTAACTTGTCATAATTAGTAACGAAGATACAGTTACCTGTCATAATTTGTATGGAAGTTACAGTTACTTGTCATAATTAGTAACGAAGTTACAGTTACCTGTCATAATTTGTATCGAAGTTATAGTTACTTGTCATAATTAGTATCGAAGTTACTGTTACCTGTCATTATATGTATCGAATTAACAGTTACTTGTCATAATTAGTATCGAAGTTACAATTACTTGACATAATTAGTAACGATTTTACAGTAACCTGTCATAATTAGTATCGAAGTTACTGTTACCTGTAGTAAATAGTATCGAAGTGACAGTTACCTGCCATAATTTGTATCGAAGTTACAGTTACTTGTCATAATTAGTAACGAAGATACAGTTACCTGTCATAATTTGTATGGAAGTTACAGTTACTTGTCATAATTAGTATCGAAGTTACTGTTACCTGTCATAATAGTATCGAAGTTACAGTTACCTTCCAAAATTTGTATCTAAATTACAGTTACTTGTCATAAATAGTAACGAAGTTACAGTTACCTGTCATAATTAGTATCGAAGTTACAGTTACTTGTCATAATTAGTATCGAAGTTACTGTTACTTGTCATAATTAGTATCCAAGTTACTGTTACCTGTCATAATTAGTATCGAAATTACAATTACCTACCATAATTTGTAACCAAATTACAGTTACTTGTCATAATAAGTAACGAAGTTACAGTTACCTGTCATAATTAGTGTCGAAATACAGTTACTTGTCATAATTAGTATCGAAGTTACTGTTACCTGTCATAATTAGTATCGAAGTTAAAGTTACCTGCCATAATTAGTATCGAAGTTACTGTTAACTGTCATAATTAGTATCGAAGTTACAATTACCTGCCATAAT
>CAMPQE020000177.1:0-42638 GCA_946902985.2 Meconema thalassinum | reverse complement strand
CTCTAAACTAGCTGAGTAGTACCTAAAACTGACTGAATGTAACCTATATCTAGCGAAATATGCTCTAAACTAGCTGGGTAATACCTAAAACAGACTGAATGTAACCTATATCTAGCTATATATGCTCTAAAATGGCTGAGTAATAACTAAAACGGACTGAATGTAACCTATATCTAGCTAAATATGCTCTAAACTAGGTGAGTAAACCCTAAAACTAGCTGAATGTAACCTATATCTAGCTAAATATGCTCTAAACTAGCTGAGTAATACCTAAAACTGACTGAATAAAACCTATATCTAGCTAAATATGCTCTAAACTAGCTGAATAATACCTAAAGCTTACTGAATGTAACTTATATCTAGCTAAATATGCTCTAAACTAGCTGAGTAATACCTAAAACTGACTGAATGTAACCTATATCTAGCTAAATATGCTCTAATCTTGCTGAGTAATACCTAAAATGGAGTGAATGTAACCTGTATCTAGCTAAATACGCTCTAAACTAGCTGACAAATACCTAAAACTGACAGAATGTAACCTATATCTAGCTAAATATGCTTTAAAGTAGCTGAGTTGACCCTAAAACTAGCTGAATTTAACCGATATCTAGCTAAATACGCTCTAAACTAGCTTAGAAATACCTATAACTGACTGAATGTAACCAATATCTATCTAAATATGCTCTAACCAAGCTGAGTAATACCTAATACTGACTGAATGTAACCTATATCTAGCTAAATATGCTCTAAACTAGCTGAGTAAGACCTAAAACTGACAGAATGCAACCTATATCTAGTTAAATATGCTCGAAACTAGCTGAGTAATACATAAAAGTAGCTTAATGTAACCTATAACTAGCTAAATATGCTCTAACCTAGCTGAGTAATAACTAAAACTGACTGAATGTAACCTAACTCTAGCAAAATATGCTCTAAACTACCTGAGTAAAACCTAAACTGACTGAATGTAACCTATACTTAGCTAAATATGCTCTAAACCTGCTCAGTAATTACTAAAGCTGACTGAATGTAACCTATATCTAGCTAAATATGCACTAAACTAGCTGTGTAATACCTAAAAATGACTGAATGTAACCAATATCTAGATAAATATTTTCTAAACTAGCTAAGTAATTCCTAATACTAGCCGAATGTTAGCTATAACTAGCTAAACATGCTCTAAACTAGCTGAGTAAACCCTAAAACTAGCTGAATGTAACCTATATCTAGCTAAATATGCTCTAAACTAGCTGAGTAATACCTAAAAATTACTGAATAAAACCTATATCTAGCTAAATATGCTCTAAACTAGCTGAGTAATACCTAAGGCTTACTGAATGTAACTTATATCTAGCTAAATATACTCTAAACAAGCTGAGCAATACCTAAAACTGACTGAATGTAACCTACATCTGGCTAAATATGCACTAAACTAGCTGAGTAATACCTAAAACGGAGTGAATGTAACCTATATCTAGCTAAATACGCTCTAAACTAGCTGATTAATACCTAAAACTGACTGAATGTACCCTATATCTAGCTAAATATGCTTTAAAGTAGCTGAGTAAACCCTAAAACTAGCTGAATGTAACCTATATCTAGCTAAATATGCTCTAAACTAGCTTAGAAATAATTTATACTGACAGAATGTAACCTATTACTAGCTAAATATGCTCTAAACTTGCTGAATATTACCTAGAACTGATTGAATGTAACCTATAACTAGCTAAATATGCTCTAAACTATCTGATAAATACCTAAAACTGACTGAATGTAACCAATATCTAGCAAAATATGCTCTAAACTAGCTGAGTAATACCTAAAACTGACCGAATGTAACCTATATCCATCTAAACATGCTCTAAACTAGCTGACTAAAACCTAAAACTGACTGAATGTAACCTATATCTAGCTAAATATGCACGAAACTAGCTGAGAAATACATAAAACTAGCTGAATGTAACCTATAACCAGCTAAATATGCTCTAACCTAGCTGAGTAATAACTAAAACTGACTGAATGTAAACTATATCTAGCAAAATATGCTCTAAACTAGCTGAGTAAAACCTAAAACTGACTGAATGTAACCTATACCTAGCTAAATATGCTCTAAACTAGCTGAGTAAATCCTAAAACTGACTGAATGTAACCTGTATCTAGCTAAATATGCACTAAACTAGCTGTGTAATACCTAAAAATGACTGAATGTAACCTATATCTAGCTAAATATGCTCTATACTAGCTGAGTAATGCCTAAAACTAGCCGAATGTTACCTATATCTAGCGAAATATTCTCTAAACTAGCTGAGTTATACCTAAAACTGACTGAATATAACCTATATCTAGCTAAATATGCTCTAAACTATCTGAGTAATACCTAAAACTGACTGAATGTATCCTATATCTAGCGAAATATGCTCTAAACTAGCTGCGTAATACCTAAAACAGACTGAATGTAACCTATATCTAGCTATATATGCTCTAAACTGGCTGAGTAATAACTAAAACGGACTGAATGTAACCTATATCTAGCTAAATATGCTCTAAACTAGCTGAGTAATACCTAAAACTTGCCGAATGTTACCTATATCTAGTTAAATATGCTCTAATCTAGCTGAGTAATGCCTAAAACTTGCCGAATGTTACCTAATCTAGCTAAATATGCTCTAAACTAGCTGAGTAAACCCTAAAACTAGCTGAATGTAACCTATATCTAGATAAATTTGCTCTAAACTAGCTGAGTAATACCTAAAACTGACTGAATAAAACCTATATCTAGCTAAATATGCTCTAAACTAGCTGAGTAATACCTAAAGCTTACTGAATGTAACTTATATCTAGCTAAATATGCTCTAAAACTAGCTGAGTAATACCTAAAACTGACTGAATGTAACCTATATCTAGTTAATATGCTCTAAACTAGCTGAGTAATACCTAAAACGGAGTGAATGTAACCTATATCTAGCTAAATACGCTCTAAACTAGCTGAAAAATACCTATAACTGACTGAATGTAACCTATATCAAGCTAAATATGTTTTAAAGTAGCTGAGTAAACCATAAAACTAGCTGAATGTAACCTATATCTAGCTAAATATGCTCTAAACTAGCTTAGAAATAACTTATACTGACAGAATGTAAAATAAAACTAGCTAAATATGCTCCAAACTTGCTGAATAATACCTAGAACTGATTGAAAGTAACCTATAACTAGCTAAATACGCTCTAAACTAGCTGAGAAATTCCTATAACTGACTGAATGTAACCAATATCTAGCTAAATATGCTCTAACCTAGCTGAGTAATACCTAATACTGACTGAATGTAACCTTTATCTAGCTAAATATGCACTAAACTAGCTGTGTAATACCTAAAAATGTCTGAATGTAACCTATATCTAGCTAAATATGCTCTAAACTAGCTGAGTAATACCTAAAACTGACTGAATGTAACCTATATCTAGCTAAATATGCTCTAAACTAGCTGAGTAATACCAATAACGGAGTGAATGTAACCTATATCTAGCTAAATACGCTCTAAACTAGCTGAGAAATACCTAAGGCTTACTGAATGTAACTTATATCTAGCTAAATATGCTCCAAACTAGCTGAGTAATACCTAAAACTGACTGAATGTAACCTACATCTTGCTAAATATGCTCTAAACTAGCTGAGTAATACCTAAAACGGAGTGAATGTAACCTATATCTAGCTAAATACGTTCTAAACTAGCTGAGAAATACCTAAAATTGACTGAATGTAACCTATATCTAGCTAAATATGCTTTAATGTAGCTGAGTAAACCCTAAAACTAGCTGAATGTAACATATATCTAGCTAAATATTCTCTAAACTAGCTTAGAAATAACTTATACTGACAGAATGTATCCTATAACTAGCTAAATATGCTCTAAACTTGCTGAATATTACCTAGAACTGATTGAATGTAACCTATAACTAGCTATGAATGCTCTAAACTAGCTGAGAAATACCTAAAACTGACTGAATGTAACCAATATCTAGCTAAATATGCTCTAAACTAGCTGAGTAATTCCTAAAACTGACCGAATGTAAACTATATCTAGCTAAACATGCTCTAAACTAGCTGACTAAAACCTAAAACTGACTGAATGTAACCTATATCTAGTTAAATATGCTCGAAACTAGCTGAGTAATACATAAAACTAGCTGAATGTAACCTATAACTAGCTAAATATGCTCTTACCTTGCTGAGTAATAACTAAAACTGACTGAATGTAACCTATATCTAGCAAAATATGCTCTAAACTTGCTGAGTAAAACCTAAAACTGACTGAATGTAACCTATACCTAGCTAAATATGCTCTAAACTAGCTGAGTAATACCTAAAACTGACTGAATAAAACCTATATCTAGCTAAATATGCTATAAACTAGCTGAGTAATACCTAAAGCAGACTGAATGTAACTTATATCTAGCTAAATATGCTCTAAACTAGCTGAGTAATACCTAAAACTGACTGAATGTAACCTATATCTAGCTAAATATGCTCTAAACTAGCTGAGTAATACCTAAAACGGAGTAAATGTAACCTATATCTAGCTAAATACGCTCTAAACTAGCTGAGAAATACCTAAAACTGACTGAATGTAACCTATATCTAGCTAAATATGCTTTAAAGTAGCCGAGTAAACCCTAAAACTAGCTGAAAGTAACCTATATCTAGCTAAATATGCTCTAAACTAGCTTAGAAATAACTTATACTGACAGAATGTAACCTAAAACTAGCTAAATATGCTCTAAATTTGCTGAATAATACCTAGAACTGATTGAATGTAACCTATAACTAGCTAAATACGCTCTAAACTAGCTGAGAAATACCTATAACTGACTGAATGTAACCAATATCTAGCTAAATATGCTCTAACCTGGCTGAGTAATACCTAATACTGACTGAATGTGACCTATATCTTGCTAAATATGCTATAAACTAGCTGAGTAATACCTAAAACTGACTGACTAAAACATATATCTAGCTAAATATGCTCTAAACTAGCTGAGTAATACCTAAGGCTTACTGAATGTAACTTACATCTAGTTAAATATGCTCTAAACTAGCTGAGTAATACCTACAACTGTCTGAATGTAACCTACATATAGCTAAATATGCTCTAAACTCGCTGAGAAATACCCAAAACGGAGTGAATGTAACCTATATCTAGCTAAATACGCTCTAAACTAGCTGAGTAATACATAAAACTGACTGAATGTAACCTTTATCTAGCTAAATATGCTTTAAATTAGCTGAGTAAACCCTAAAACTAGCTGAATGTAACCTATATCAAGATAAATATGCTCTAAACTAGCTTAGAAATAACTTATACTGACAGAATGTAACTATTACTAGCTAAATATGCTCTAAACTTGCTGAATAGTACCTAGAACTTATTGAATGTAACCTATTACTAGCTAAATATGCTCTAAACTAGCTGAGAAACACTTAAAACTGACTGAATGTAACCAATATCTAGCTAAATATGCTCTAAACTAGCTGAGTAATACCTAAAACTGACTGAATGTCACCTATATCTAGCTAAACATGCTATAAACTAGCTGACTAAAACCTAAAACTGACTGAATGTAACCTATATCTAGCTAAATATGCTCGAAACTAGCTGAGTAATACATAAAACTAGCTGAATGTGACCTATGACTAGCTAAATATGCTCTAACCTAGCTGAGTAATAACTAAAACTGACTGAATGTAACGTATATCTAACAAAATATGCTCTAAACTAGCTGAGTAAAACCTAAAACTGACTGAATGTAACCTATACCTAGTTAAATATGCTCTAAACTAGCTGAGTAATTCCTAAAACTGACTGAATGTAACCTATATCTAGTTAAATATGCATTAAACTAGCTGTGTAATACCTAAAAATGAATGAATGTAACCTATATATAGCTAAATATGCTCTAAACTAGCTGAGTAATACCTAAAACTAGCCCAATGTTACCTATATCTAGCTAAATATGCTCTAAATTAGCTGAGTAATGCCTAAAACTAGCCGAATGTTACCTATATCTAGCTCAATATTCTCTAAACTAGCTGAGTAGTACCTAAAACTGACTGAATGTAACCTATATCTAGCGAAATATGCTCTAAACTAGCTGAGTAATACCTTAAACAGACTGAATGTAACCAATATCTAGCTATATATGCTCTAAAATGGCTGAGTAATAACTAAAACGGAATGAATGTAACCTATATCTAGCTAAATATGCTCTAAACTAGGTGAGTAAACCCTAAAACTAGCTGAATGTAACCTATATCTAGCTAAATATGCTCTAAACTAGCTGAGTAATACCTAAAACTGACTGAATAAAACCTATATCTAGCTAAATATGCTCTAAACTAGCTGAATAATACCTAAAGCTTACTGAATGTAACTTATATCTAGCTAAATATGCTCTAAACTAGCTGAGTAATACCTAAAACTGACTGAATGTAACCTATATCTAGCTAAATATGCTCTAATCTTGCTGAGTAATACCTAAAACGGAGTGAATGTAACCTGTATCTAGCTAAATACGCTCTAAGCTAGCTGACAAATACCTAAAACTGACTGAATGTAACCTATATCTAGCTAAATATGCTTTAAAGTAGCTGAGTTGACCCTAAAACTAGCTGAATTTAACCTATATCTAGCTAAATACGCTCTAAACTAGCTTAGAAATACCTATAACTGACTGAATGTAACCAATATCTATCTATGCTCTAACCTAGCTGAGTAATACCTAATACTGACTGAATGTAACCTATATCTAGCTAAATATGCACTAAACTAGCTGAGTAAGACCTAAAACTGACTGAATGCAACCTATATCTAGTTAAATATGCTCGAAACTAGCTGAGTAATACATAAAAGTAGCTTAATGTAACCTATAACTAGCTAAATATGCTCTAACCTAGCTGAGTAATAACTAAAACTGACTGAATGTAACTTATATCTAGCAAAATATGCTCTAAACTACCTGAGTAAAACCTAAACTGACTGAATGTAACCTATACTTAGCTAAATAAGCTCTAAACCTGCTCAGTAATTACTAAAGCTGACTGAATGTAACCTATATCTAGCTAAATATGCACTAAACTAGCTGTGTAATACCTGAAAATGACTGAATGTAACCTATATCTAGATAAATATTTTCTAAACTAGCTGAGTAATTCCTAATACTAGCCGAATGTTAGCTATAACTAGCTAAACATGCTCTAACCTAGCTGAGTAAACCCTAAAACTAGCTGAATGTAACCTATATCTAGCTAAATATGCTTTAAACTAGCTGAGTAATACCTAAAAATTACTGAATAAAACCTATATCTAGCTAAATATGCTCTAAACTAGCTGAGTAATACCTAAGGCTTACTGAATGTAACATATATCTAGCTAAATATACTCTAAACAAGCTGAGTAATACCTAAAAGTGACTGAATGTAATCTACCTCTGGCTATATATGCTCTAAACTAGCTGAGTAATACCTAAAACGGAGTGAATGTAACCTATATCTAGCTAAATACGCTCTAAACTAGCTGAGTAATACCTAAAACTGACTGAATGTACCCTATATCTAGCTAAATATGCTTTAAAGTAGCTGAGTAAACCCTAAAACTAGCTGAATGTAACCTATATCTAGCTAAATATGCTCTAAACTAGCTTAGAAATAATTTATACTGACAGAATGTAACCTATTACTAGCTAAATATGCTCCAAACTTGCTGAATATTACCTAGAACTGATTGAATGTAACCTATAACTAGCTAAATATGCTCTAAACTATCTGATAAATACCTAAAACTGACTGAATGTAACCAATATCTAGCAAAATATGCTCTAAACTAGCTGAGTAATACCTAAAACTGACCGAATGTAACCTATATCCAGCTAAACATGCTCTAAACTAGCTGACTAAAACCTAAAACTGACTGAATGTAACCTATATCTAGCTAAATATGCACGAAACTAGCTGAGTAATACATAAAACTAGCTGAATGTAACCTATAACCAGCTAAATATGCTCTAACCTAGCTGAGTAATAACTAAAACTGACTGAATGTAAACTATATCTAGCAAATTATGCTCTAAACTAGCTGAGTAAAACCTAAAACTGACTGAATGTAACCTATACCTAGCTAAATATGCTCTAAACTAGCTGAGTAAATCCTAAAACTGACTGAATGTAACCTGTATCTAGCTAAATATGCACTAAACTAGCTGTGTAATACCTAAAAATGACTGAATGTAACCTATATCTAGCTAAATATGCTCTATACTAGCTGAGTAATGCCTAAAACTAGCCGAATGTTACCTATATCTAGCTAAATATGCTCTAAAATAGCTTTGTAATATCTAAAACTGACTGAATGTAACCTATATCTAGATAAATATGTTCTAAACTAGCTGTGTAGTACCTAAAACTGACAGAATGTAACCTATATCTAGCGAAATATTCTCTAAACTAGCTGAGTTATACCTAAAACTGACTGAATGTAACCTATATCTAGCTAAATATGCTCTAAACTATCTGAGTAATACCTAAAACTGACTGAATGTATCCTATATCTAGCGAAATATGCTCTAAACTAGCTGCGTAATACCTAAATCAGACTGAATGTAACCTATATCTAGCTATATATGCTCTAAACTGGCTGAGTAATAACTAAAACGGACTGAATGAAACCTATATCTAGCTAAATATGCTCTAAACTAGCTGAGTAATCCCTAAAACTGACTGAATATATCCTACATCTAGCTAAATATGCACTAAACTAGGTGTGTAATACATAAAAATGACTGAATGTAACCGATATCTAGCTAAATATGCTCTAAACTAGCTAGTTAATATCTAAAACTTGCCGAATGTTACCTATATCTAGTTAAATATGCTCTAATCTAGCTGAGTAATGCCTAAAACTTGCCGAATGTTACTTATATCTAGCTAAATATGCTCTAAACTAGCTGAGTAAACCCTAAAACTAGCTGAATGTAACCTATATCTAGCTAAATTTGCTCTAAACTAGCTGAGTAATACCTAAAACTGACTGAATAAAACCTATATCTAGTTAAATATGCTCTAAACTAGCTGAGTAATACCTAAAGCTTACTGAATGTAACTTATATCTAGCTAAATATGCTCTAAACTAGCTGAGTAATACCTAAAACTGACTGAATGTAACCTATATCTAGTTAATATGCTCTAAACTAGCTGAGTAATACCTAAAACGGAGTGAATGTAACCTATATCTAGCTAAATACGCTCTAAACTAGCTGAAAAATACCTATAACTGACTGAATGTAACCTATATCAAGCTAAATATGTTTTAAAGTAGCTGAGTAAACCATAAAACTAGCTGAATGTAACCTATATCTAGCTAAATATGCTCTAAACTAGCTTAGAAATAACTTATACTGACAGAATGTAACCTAAAACTAGCTAAATATGCTCCAAACTTGCTGAATAATACCTAGAACTGATTGAAAGTAACCTATAACTAGCTAAATACGCTCTAAACTAGCTGAGAAATACCTATAACTGACTGAATGTAACCAATATCTAGCTAAATATGCTCTAACCTAGCTGAGTAATACCTAATACTGACTGAATGTAACCTTTATCTAGCTAAATATGCACTAAACTAGCTGTGTAATACCTAAAAATGTCTGAATGTAACCTATATCTAGCTAAATATGCTCTAAACTAGCTGAGTAATACCTAAAACTGACTGAATGTAACCTATATCTAGCTAAATATGCTCTAAACTAGCTGAGTAATACCAAAAACGGAGTGAATGTAACCTATATCTAGCTAAATACGCTCTAAACTAGCTGAGAAATACCTAAGGCTTACTGAATGTAACTTATATCTAGCTAAATATGCTCCAAACTAGCTGAGTAATACCTAAAACTGACTGAATGTAACCTACATCTAGCTAAATATGCTCTAAACTAGCTGAGTAATACCTAAAACGGAGTGAATGTAACCTATATCTAGCTAAATACGTTCTAAACTAGCTGAGAAATACCTAAAATTGACTGAATGTAACCTATATCTAGCTAAATATGCTTTAATGTAGCTGAGTAAACCCTAAAACTAGCTGAATGTAACATATATCTAGCTAAATATTCTCTAAACTAGCTTAGAAATAACTTATACTGACAGAATGTATCCTATAACTAGCTAAATATGCTCTAAACTTGCTGAATATTACCTAGAACTGATTGAATGTAACCTATAACTAGCTATGTATGCTCTAAACTAGCTGAGAAATACCTAAAACTGACTGGATGTAACCAATATCTAGCTAAATATGCTCTAAACTAGCTGAGTATTTCCTAAAACTGACCGAATGTAACCTATATCTAGCTAAACATGCTCTAAACTAGCTGACTAAAACCTAAAACTGACTGAATGTAACCTATATCTAGCTAAATATGCTCGAAACTAGCTGAGTAATACATAAAACTAGCTGAATGTAACCTATAACTAGCTAAATATGCTCTTACCTCGCTGAGTAATAACTAAAACTGACTGAATGTAACCTATATCTAGCAAAATATGCTCTAAACTTGCTGAGTAAAACCTAAAACTGACTGAATGTAACCTATACCTAGCTAAATATGCTCTAAACTAGCTGAGTAATACCTTAAACTGACTGAATAAAACCTATATCTAGCTAAATATGCTATAAACTAGCTGAGTAATACCTAAAGTTTACTGAATGTAAATTATATCTAGCTAAATATGCTCTAAACTAACTGAGTTATACCTAAAACTGACTGAATGTAACCCATATCTAGCTAAATATGCTCTAAACTAGCTGAGTAATACCTAATACGGAGTGAATGTAACTTATATCTAGCTAAATATGCTCTAAACTAGCTGAGAAATACCTAAAACTGACTGAATGTAACCTATATCTAGCTAAATATGCTTTAAAGTAGCTGAGTAAACCCTAAAACTAGCTGAAAGTAACCTATATCTAGCTAAATATGCTCTAAACTAGCTTAGAAATAACATATACTGACAGAATGTAACCTAAAACTAGCTAAATATGCTCTAAACTTGCTGAATAATACCTAGAACTGATTGAATGTAGCCTATAACTAGCTAAATACGCTCTAAACTAGCTGAGAAATACCTATAACTGACTGAATGCAACCAATATCTAGCTAAATATGCTCTAACCTAGCTGAGTAATACCTAATACTGACTGAATGTAACCTATATCTTGCTAAATATGCTCTAAACTAGCTGAGTAATACCTAAAACTGACTGAATAAAACATATATCTAGCTAAATATGCTCTAAACTAGCTGAGTAATACCTAAGGCTTACTGAATGTAACTTACATCTAGCTAAATATGCTCTAAACTAGCCGAGTAATAACTACAACTGACTGAATGTAACCTACATATACCTAAATATACTCTAAACTAGCTGAGAAATACCTAAAACGGAGTGAATGTAACCTATATCTAGCTAAATACGCTCTAAACTAGCTGAGTAATACATAAAACTGACTGAATGTAACCTATATCTAGCTAAATATGCTTTAAATTAGCTGAGTAAACCCTAAAACTAGCTGAATGTAACCTATATCAAGATAAATATGCTCTAAACTAGCTTAGAAATAACTTATACTGACAGAATGTAACCTATTACTAGCTAAATATGCTCTAAACTTGCTGAATAGTACCTAGAACTTATTGAATGTAACCTATTACTAGCTAAATATGCTCTAAACTAGCTGAGAAATACCTAAAACTGACTGAATGTAACCAATATCTAGCTAAATATGCTATAAACTAGCTGAGTAATACCTAAAACTGACTGAATGTCACCTATATCTAGCTAAACATGCTCTAAACTAGCTGACTAAAACCTAAAACTGACTGAATGTAACCTATATCTAGCTAAATATGCTCGAAACTAGCTGAGTAATACATAAAACTAGCTGAATGTAACCTATAACTAGCTAAATATGCTCTAACCTAGCTGAGTAATAACTAAAACTGACTGAATGTAACCTATATTGCGCCCTTATCCTATAGGCCCCAGGCTAAGTTCGCATGGTTCTTCGTCATGCAGAGTGTATATCGTTTAAATGAGCTTCAAATTACAGAGGAGATGGAAACCGGATTGCATATTATTTAATCATGGCAAGCGCCCGATCTGGGTTGGAAGTCGAGCTCATGTACGTCGCAGACAGTACCAGCGACGTATTGCCTAAAGTTTGCCAATACAGCGAAGTCTAGAACATATTTCTATGCTACGCATTGGCCAGAGCAGGTGCAACATTCCAAGGACTTCTTGGGGAGCTGACCTCAATAATTTGTTCTCGTATGTTCTACGCTACGCCGCATGTTAGCAAAGCCCCGCCCCTAAATCACTAAATAAATAAATTGTGACAATACGATAACACCCAGGATCGAACCCTTAACGTCATTAAACCTGGAATATTCCTAAGATTTTTCGCCAGTCATCAAACTGAATAGATCATCATGATATCATTAAATCGATGATCAAGGAAATTAGTTTCTTACGCCAACAGTCTGGGGTGGAGAGTTTGGTTGCGCTGGTAGGGATAGCGTCCATGTCGTCAGAAATAGTGCCAGGGGACGCAAGATGGATTTTTGTGGAAGCCACGATCGAATTTCAGTGACAATATGATAATAATACGACCTTATTATCAATATCAATTTGCATATATTGTGAATATGGTGTGCGGTCTGAAAGAAGAGCTCCCGACAGCGTATGAAGATTAGTGTTGACCGCCGCCATGTGAAAGATATACCCCCGCACTCTCGTGGTCGCAGGAGTTAGTTGGCAGTAGTCTGGAGTAGTTTCGCGTGAGCAGTGCTGCGTAGTGAGTCAGAGTCCGGTTCGCTAGTTGGTTGGTGACAAACGGCGGGCGAGGAAGATCGTCGCATAACTACGGGCAGTTAGCAGTGGGAGCACGCCGAGCTAAAATAATATTGCACCACAATTTGTAAAGTACATAGGGGACGATATTTAAAGAGACATAAATTATGTAAAATAAAGTATTCATATGCGGGAAAGCAATATATTCGCTCAAATTTGTATAGTAGACTTTCCACGCCAAGGGCAGAGACGGTGTTAGCAGACGCAGGAGTGAGGAAGACGTAGAAGGGCAATCGAGGTCCGAACCGGAGTCCAGTTGAACCGGCACGTCATCTACGAGCTCACCATTCGAAGGGAAATACGCGTAGAATCGGTCAACCCACGGCATCGTGAAGAAAGAGCTAGCGAGATAGAAATACGTGTGGTTATATTGCGCAATCCCTGCAAAGTGTATAAAGTGTCTAGAATAATAAATTACGTGTTTATTAGGGTACTAGTATGTGATACCTTATGAATGTGTCGATAATAGTTTGTGAAGAGAATCAAGTGAGACGCAGCGAAATTATGGTGAAGAATTAATCAGTGTAATAATGTATTCAATGATGATGTGTAATTGTGATATCATGTAGAGCCCTGGGGAGGAGCTGTGAAGGATCCCTGCTGAAAGGAATGACGGCAGCTGACAGGAGATCACGATGAGTACTAATCTTTGATTATATTAAGTCATTGTTTATGGGTGTATTCTTAGGATTATCATAGTTGTGTAAATAATATGTTAGTGATTAATTTTTGAAGTTAGATTTATTTTGCTTAGATATGTGCGCACGTGATGACGCGACGCTGTTGATTTATTTTGAGATGCTTGGCAGAAATAACGCTCACATGTCGTACATGTTGGATACACTGGTAGGAATGTATGTTTATTTATTTGCCAAAGTATGTGTATTTCGGCCCAGGAAAAGACGGAAGAAGCCCAGAGTGAGGCATGTGGTTTTGGGTAAGAAAGAGAGAGAGAGAGATTCTAACATTCTTTTTTTTTACGGACACAATAATAACACAAGTTATTAATAATAATAATATTAATAATAATAATAACACGAATAATGGAGGGGAATTTTTAATTCCGTAATGCTGGTATTTTGATTTCACACCTGGTGAGATATTTATTTAGCTAAGTTACGCCCTGGGAGTAAGCTAGGAACGTTACCTTTGCGTCTCCAATATATTTGCTCTAATCAGGTAAGATACGATTTGTGAGAGAGTGCACTGAACAACTGTCTGAGTGTTTTGGAACATGTATGAGCATTGGGTCGTGGTGATATGTAGAAATGTTATGATAAAGGCATGCAAAATATGGTATTGGGATGGTCCCATGTCATTTCAGGTAAGCTACGACGAATGAAAGAAAAAGAAAATGGTAAGGATTATGAAACATGTGCAGTTAGGCTGTAGCGGACATCGCCATGTGTCCCATGATGTCGCCAACTGAAAATAAAAAGGTAAGAAGTGTGTATTGAGGCATGCCATAAGATAAGAGGTAAAGCCGAACGGCGCTTGTAATTATTTGAGTGAAATGATGAACCACGATTGGGTATGTTCCAAAGTTTATACTACGCTCAGCTTCGAACAGGAGACCACTAGGCTTACGAGACTAGCTGCTCGTATTTTTTTTTTCATTTCGCTTAGTTGGTGCGAGATTAATAGGATGCTGTTGGTTACCACTGGGTGTGTTGGCTCAACACATGTTTGTCCTAGGCCAAGGTCATTTGACGTTTCCCCTTTCATTTTGGATAACGGTATTTCCGTCACTCCGCTCTTGGCCGTGCAGAGAGCCGAGCTTTTAATAAATCATAGGTTTCCTGTACCGAGTTTAAGTCTGTGTTTGTTGAGCACATTTTTGAACTGATAATAATAATAATTATATAATTAATGGATTCTGTAAAAGGGTACGAATATCCATTGACCTTTCGCGTCCTAGCGTCATTGCAAACTAACATCACTGTGGGAATAATATTGGATAATACTGATAATAATAATAATAATAATAATAATAATAATAATATAATTAATAGATTCTGTAAAAGGGTACGAATATCGATTGACCTTTCGCGTCCTAGCGTCATTGCAAACTAACATCACTGTGGGAATAATATTGGATAATACTGATAATAATAATAATAATAATAATAATAATAATAATAATTATATAATCAATGGATTCTGTAAAAGGGTACGAATATCCATTGACCTTTCGCGTCCTAGCGTCATTGCAAACTAACATCACTGTGGGAATAATATTGGATAATACTAATAATAATAATAATAATAATAATAATAATAATAATAATAATAATAATAATAATTATATAATCAATGGATTCTGTAAAAGGGTACGAATATCCATTGACCTTTCGCGTCCTAGCGTCATTGCAAACTAACATCACTGTGGGAATAATATTGGATAATACTAATAATAATAATAATGATAATAATAATAATAATGATAGTTATGTGATTAATTTGATAATGGTGTTCTACGGAAGGGTGCAGGTATTCATTAACCATTTGAGGTAGAAGTGTATTCTCTCTCTGATACTGGCGACGGTTGCAGATATGCCATGCCCGAAACAGGTAAGTCGAGGTCCTTACTTCGAGACCTATTTGTGTATATATTTTGTGAATATGTTTTGTAGATACAGTTGTGCCATGCCTTTATTTACAGTGTCGGGGAAACATCGTTGTTGCTTACACTCATCGTTGTTTTCAAATGTTATTTGTCACCGTACGAAGTGTGAGCATAGAATATTCTTATTATTGCATAGATGCAAATTTGCATATAGTCCAGCGTTCATTTTTAGCCTTTGGTTTTTGTCTTATATAAGAGGATATTTGAGGGGATATTGCAAGCATCTCAGTTATTGTATATTAGTATAGTTAACATACACCCATAAACTCTGACAGACAGTATCGAATTCGAGACCCGAAATGAGGTATCGAATCTTGAGTTCGGTTCTTGGATAATCGTGTTCTCATGCATTGGTGTTTATTATAGTGTGCCAGTATAGCATATCTCAAGTCCTATTGTGGTGTACATCTGTTACATACACGAGAGCTCATAAATAAATGTACCAATTTTATATCCATAGAATAAAAAGGGGGCAAGGCTTGTGTTAAGAGTTTGGATGCATAAGAAGTGTATCTTTATGAGAGTACTTTTAATCCATACAAGGGATCATACAGGCGATATTGCCAGATTATATTAAGATGTTGGATCATGTTTGGAAAGCCCTTGCTTAGTAGTGTGATGCACAAATGATTTAATTAAAGTAATGTTAATTTACATGGTACATTACGTTATGGTGAGATGACATGATACTTGATGTAATGAGCTCACAGTGTGGAATTTTCAATGAGTACAATACTGATTGTAGTGAGATCAGATCATAATTTTGCTTACGTGTTTGATCAAAGATGGATTAATTAATTTATGTAATTATTAATTTGAATAAGTTGTTAATGGTCTTTAATTGTATTGATATTTCCCAATCGGGATTCAATGATTTGATTGATCGCTTTGATCCACTTAATTAATCAAATTGATTATGTAATTAATTTAATTGATATCCAATTAATTTAAATTTTGATTTTGATCATTTTTTTTATTCAATTTTGTTATTTTGGAATCCGTTCGGATTGATTTTGATAATTTGTGATTTTGAATAGGTTATTTTGGAGTTTTAAACTTATTTTGGATTTGCTTCAGAATTTCATGATTTATTAGTTTACTTTCGCCTTAATTCATTTCTCGTTAAGATTTTGATTTTCTTATTTGGATATTTTGTTTTACTCTTTCTTTTTTTGGTTTGTATTTGTTTATTTAGTGTTAATAAAGTTTGCTTACTTTTATTTGAATTCTGTGTGTGATGATTCATTGATCAGCCCTATCGATCTTCCAAATGGTGTATGCCAGGACAGTTGTTAGCTTCAAGTAGGAACGCTCCGCCCCCGAGGAATGAATCCTGTCCTGAAGGTCCTATGTTCATTAGGGTACATAGGGCATGGGTAGATTGCTATCTATCCTTTCGTCGAATTTCTTTTATTTATGGAAGATCATAGTGGTTAACACACACAGACGCATTCGGGTGACCTGCATACTATGATTTATTGTGTGATGCCTATTCGTACGGCATGGTAGATGCGTTTGAGCGTCATGCAACCATATGGGGTCGATATCCCGAAGTATCCCCGACGGCATTAGCTGCCCCGGCGGGAATCCCAATCTAGGGATAATCCCGCGAAACCCGGCCATCCGTGGTGGAGCGGCCGAACCGTGGCGCCCAACGTGATAGGGGCAGATGCTTGAAGCATTCGTGGAACTCAATCAATTAACAGTTACTGTGTTTCAGAATTATTGCTATTTTAACATTTTAATTACACAGTAAGCTGAATAAAACCCTTTAAAGTTTCGATATTGAGTTTCCATGAGGGACTCATAGAGCCTTATTTGGTGAGGTTTACGGAAGGCATTAATTTATTTGTAAAATTGATGTTTTTCAAGAGTCCACGAAATTTTGTTGTTGTATACGGGGATTAGATTTTTTTTTACTTTATTAACACTGCGCGATTAATTACTTAAATTCAAGAGAGGAGGATATTGTTTGGTTGAAACAGATACTCATTGAAGGATTCACATGAAGGATTGAGATGTGCTATGCATTTGTGTAGTTGTAGTCGTTGTTCGGCATGGGTCGGTGCAGCTCCGTTTATTTACATTGATTGTAATGGCGTCTTTAGAGGACATTAAGGCTCTGATGGAGCAGATGAGTGGAGAACAATTAGCACAGTTAGCACAACAGGGAGCGCAATTAACAGAACAGATAGCGCAGTTGAAGGTTGACAACCAAGAACAGTTAGCACAACAGGGAGCGCAATTAACAGAACAGATAGCGCAGTTGAAGGTTGACAACCAAGAACAGTTAGCACAACAGGGAGCGCAATTAACAGAACAGATAGCGCAGTTGAAGGTTGAAAATCAAGAACAGTTAACACAACAGGGAGCGCAATTAAGAAACGACATTCAAGAACAGATAACACAACAGGGGGCTTACTTGACACAACAATTAGGTCAGTTGAGGGTTGACAATGAGACACAATTCGATGACGTTAGGTCGGAAATGAGTCGAATAAGTCGCACCTGCGAACAAAACAATGTGCAAATGCGAGAACACAGGGCTGCAATTGAGAGTCAGGTCGATAGTCTTACCCAGAGAATAACAGCTTTGGAAATCGGTACACAGGCACAGATATCCACAGTTGAGAAGGGACTCGTTGCTGCACGAGCAGACATTGATGAGTTACAAGACGGCCATATGGAAACATCAACTAGAATCGAATCAGTTGAGATTGACGTTTCCAAGTTCAAAGAAGAAGTCAAAGAAACCTGGCGAGTGATAAGAGAGGAATTAAAGGAATGTCAGGAAGGAAAGGGTGAGGCATGGATTCAGGATAGAGAAGATCTCAGGAGAGACAGGGAGATGGCATACGAGGACCTTCGTAAGGAAATTAAGGAAGAAAATAAGAACATGTTGCGAGAATTTGGGGAAGATAAAAAGAGACGTCACAGTGGAAATGGATCTGTTATCTCGACTCGAGAAACAGGAGAATAAGCAGGCCAAAAATGAAGTAAAGATTTCGATACAAGATAGAGCCATAACTGACCTACAGATGGGGACGGTCAGACCAGCAACAGAGACCCATAGAGCGGATAAAATAGGATTCCAGGAACAGCTCAACCTCGGAGATGATGGGAGGCCCTATAGTCCTGAATTTAGAGACATAAGAGGACATACGTCAACGCCAGTGGAGCAAAACGTGACTACTCAAGTGGTGCAAGTCATCCGGATGAATGACGATCGGCCAAATAAATTTTCTGGCACAACAAACGTCACGCCAAAAGGTTTTCTCCGGGAGGTAATGGAGTATATAAAGGAGACCAAGGTTCCTGAAGACCGTCAGCTAAGAACAGTGGAAAAGCTTCTGACTGGTAACGCTCTACAGTGGTTCAGGAGTTTCCGTTACACATTCAACACCATGGAGGAATTCCGGGAAGTATTTTTAAAGAAGTACTGGAGCTTATCAGCTCAACAGAATTTGCGGGCTGAGTTGTACGCTCGTCGATACAGTACGACATCCCCAACGAAATACTCTGAGTATTTCATAACCCAATTGCATAGGATGAAGGAACTTGACATGCCACCGTCGGAGGAGGAAATGGTAACAGCAATTGAAAAACAGCTACCACTTGCGGTACAACAGATCATGGCGACGGCAGATGTAAAAACCGCGGTGCGTGCAGAGGAAATACTTCGCCATTTGGATGAAACCACGGTGCACAGTCCGCAACGCACACATCGGACAGTAGAAAACGTCAATTGGGCTGAAATCTCGGAGCCACTTTGTAAACGACGAAAAGGAATGAATGCTGACGCCATGGAAAAACAAACGAGATGGGAACAACAAGGACGCCAGAATCCTGGATATGGAACCCAACAGCCTGAGATGCCTCAGAATGCTGGATGGAGACGCGAATGGAAATACAGCGGAACATGGAGAGCGGATAGAGGAACATCTAGGCCCAACCCTTGGAGAGGAAGAGGTTTCTGGAGAGGCAGATCCTCATGGACTCGAGGAGGAAGACCATGGCAAAATCGGAGGCCGCATCCATCGCATCAAGAAGAGATGGAATGATGGCATCGAGGAACACAAAGATACCTGGATGAGCTCCAAGCCCAAGATTTACGGAAGGAAGAAGAAGAGGATAAGTGGACGAGAGGTATGGAAGCGAGGCAGAATCCGGACGTAGTGGAAACTGGGGCCGAAAGTCTAGAATTTCAGGCTAGCCAGAGGTCTAGAGGACAAAACACTAGGGAAGCGTCCCAAGATAAAAAAAAACGTCAATTTTAGGCCATCAGGACGATGCAGACAATCTAAATGGGTCGTATAGATACATGGTTGTCGCTCAGATAAGTGACTGGGTGGTGAAAGAAGAGGAATTGACCGAGGATCTAAAGGGGCCAGAAATCAAAGTTATTAGAGAATTACCGGTCATACATGCCCGAGTAGGAGGCTTAACTGTCAAATGCATGGTGGATACAGGAGCTAGCATTAGCATAGTCTCACAAGCATTGGTGAATGAGTTGGGAAAGCATTTTAAGATCCCAATCTTGCCCCTGTCCAATGTCAAAATTAAAGGTATCATTCCAGACAAATCCACCACATGCAAATTTCAAACTTTTCTAGATATTGACGTGCAAGGGTACAGCATGCCACACCCATTCCTCATAATGAGCAAAGTAAGTTATAATGTCATCTTAGGGGCAGACTTTATTCGGGAATATGGTGCCGTCATTGATTTGGCCAATAGAATCATCCAATTTAAAATTGTGGACGAGGACCGTGCCATGAAGATCCCGTTGAATCCGGACGTTCCCAGAAATTCGGAAGAGATATGGATGGTGCAGAGTTGCAGCAGGTTGAATCAACGGCTCAATGACATTGACGACGAATTAATAAGACCCGAGATATGGACCACGACCACAGAGGATGAGGTCGAAGGGCTTGAGGCGAAATTTGCAGAGAAAATGCAAGAGGCAAAAATTAGTGATGACGATCGGATAAAGCTGGGGGAGATATTGAAACGGCATCGACAAGTTTTTGATTCTAAGCCCGGAAGGATCAAAGGGTATAAATATGCGATGCAAATTAATGACTGGTCACCTTTCAAGAAAAAGGCATACCCTGTTGCTGAAAAATACGTCAAAGAAGTTGCCGCGACTCTGAAGAAGATGGAAGAAGGAGGTGTGATCGCCAGGATGGCTACTCCTTTTGTGAACCCCTTGGTGGTAGTTTTGAAACCCAACGGGACAGTGCGAGTCTGTTTGGACGCACGAGAAATAAACGAGAGATTGATCCCAGAATATGATCAGGCTCCACCAATCAAGGAGATAATCCGAAAGTTCAGGAACAAGGTCTATTTCAGTTCAATTGACTTAACGAGTAGTTACCATCACCTGGAGTTGGATGAAAGATCACAATTGCTCACAGGGTTTCTGTTTGATCAGCAGACCTATGTATTTCAGAGGTTACCATTTGGCATTAAGACGGCCGGGTCGGCGTTAATCAGGGCTCTCGAGCGTAATCTGACGCCAGAAGTCAAGAGCATAACCACCCGATACGTGGACGACATCTTACTGGCTTCTGAAGATTTGGATGAACACTTATCAAACTTGGAGAAGTTATTAGCTAACCTCGAACAGGCAAATTTCAAAATCAACATTGAGAAGTCTCATTTTTGCCAAAGAGAAGTCTTATATTTGGGTCATGTTATTGATGGTGAAGGTATCAGCCCGAATCCAGCTAAATTGGAAGCAATTCGGAACTTCCCGAAGCCTACGAGAGTGAAGCATGTTCGCCAATTTTTGGGCATATGTAACTTCTTCGCTGATCATTGTCCGGGGTATACAGAGATAATGGCTCCACTCCAAAATATGCTGCACAAGAACAACCGATGGGCATGGAATGATGAATGCGATAGCGCTTTTAGGAAGGCCAAGGAATTATTAACCGGAAGCATTAAGTTGGGTTACCCTGATTTTACACGTCAGTTCATCATACAAACTGACGCATCACAAATTGGAGTCGGTGCGATGTTATACCAGGAAGACCTGGAAAATCCTCAGACTAAAACTTACCTAGCTTTCGCAAGTCGCAAATTGAGGACACATGAGATGAGTTATACTATCACAGAGCGAGAGTTGTTGTCTATAATATTCGCTCTACAACAGTGGAGAAAAATTGTGTATGGATTCAAAATTCTCATCAGAACAGACCATAGAAGCCTGGTTTTTCTATTGAAACGCCGATGGCAGGAGAAAGGGTCAACAGGTGGTCGCTGTACGTCCAGCAGTTTGACATCACCATTGAGCACTATCCGGGAAGACTCAACCTAATACCGGATATTCTAAGCCGAAATCCAGATCAAGAGGATCAGATTGAGTCTGTGAACCAAATTGAACTCACCCGGTCAGATCAAGAATTTTTGGAAAAATTAGGGGGTATCAAAATTGAACAAGAGAAGGATCCTTGGATGAACATGATCATAAATTACTTCAAGAAAAAGTTACAACCTGGAACTCCCGCATTCATCGAGGCAGAGAAAATTTCTGATAATTATATGTGGTATAACGAATTGTTACGCAAGTTCGTAGACGCAGATCGTACCAAATTGAGGATTATGGTGCCGCCCTCATTGCAAAAAGGGTTGGTGTGGCACGCACATCGTATTTCAGGTCATGGTGGAATTGACAAAACTAGCGCTTTAATCCAGGAGACATTTGTGTGGCCGAAGTTACGTGACACCACCCAAAGAACACTAAAGACGTGTGACCAATGTCAAAGAGTGAAGCCCAACTCGTTTTTGATGAAACAGTATCCGAAACCATTATTGCCTCAAAAGCCGTGTGAGCTCATCGCCATGGATGGATACGGTCCATTGCCCAAAGGCAGAAGGGGATGTAAATACATCTTGGTCAGCATAGACGTATTTTCGAAATACGTGGTCTTATGCCCTCTTCAGAAGATGAATACCCGTCAGGTTTTGAACCGAATCAAAGCTAAAGTAATTCCCACGTTTGGAGAGATAGAATTTTGCCTCACGGACCACGGAAGTTATTTCACCAGCGCCGAATTTAGACGGGAAATGGCAAGGTTGAATATTCGACACGTCCTAAGCTCTGTTCGTCACCCGGAGGGAAATCCGTCGGAACGAATTATGAGAGAAATTGCCAAGTTCTGTCGAATATACTGTCCACAACAACACTGGAAATTGGTGGATGTATTGCCGATAATCGAGTCGTGTATCAATAATACCATACACGAAAGCACGGGTCGGATTCCCGCGGTTGTGCATTTCAACCGACACCCTGATCGACCATGGAATAATGTTGTACCGTGTCCGGTAGACGCCAGACTGAGCCATGAGTTAGTGATCAGAGACACAGCGTCATATTTGAAGAAACAGGCTGAGCGCCGTTTAAGAAGGGTGAGGAATAGGAGGTTTCATCGACCACTCGAATTGGAAGAACTGGTGCTCGTGAAGAAGCCGGCAACATCTGATCCTCAGGCACGAGTATATGCTAAATTTTGTGAGTTGTTCCATGGACCGTACAAGATTACCAAGGTGATTGGGAACAATGCGTACAAGGTCAAACATCTGGAAACAGGAGTGGAAGCAATCTACAACGCTCAGAATCTGAAGGTTTATTACCCAATGGAAGAAGAAGATACGGGCCAACAAGTCAATGTTATTGAGGAAGAGAAGGAATGATCGGAAGGTCAGCGTACTCAACATTTAAACGATGCATGACAGAGTAACTATTAAGAAGGGAGATGAAGTTAATAAATCTCGAAAAACCATCACATCCTGTAGATAGTTTTTCGAAACCCAAGGAGGGGGAAGATGCGCCCTTATCCTATAGGCCCCAGGCTATGTTCGCATGGTTCTTCGTCATGCAGAGTGTATATCGTTTAAATGAGCTTAAAATTACAGAGGAGATGGAAACCGGATTGCATATTATTTAATCATGGCAAGCGCCCGATCTGGGTTGGAAGTCGAGCTCATGTACGTCGCAGACAGTACCAGCGACGTATTGCCTAAAGTTTGCCAATACAGCGAAGTCTAGAACATATTTCTATGCTACGCATTGGCCAGAGCAGGTGCAACATTCCAAGGACTTCTTGGGGAGCTGACCTCAATAATTTGTTCTCGTATGTTCTACGCTACGCCGCATGTTAGCAAAGCCCCGCCCCTAAATCACTAAATAAATAAATTGTGACAATACGATAACACCCAGGATCGAACCCTTAACGTCATTAAACCTGGAATATTCCTAAGATTTTTCGCCAGTCATCAAACTGAATAGATCATCATGATATCATTAAATCGATGATCAAGGAAATTAGTTTCTTACGCCAACAGTCTGGGGTGGAGAGTTTGGTTGCGCTGGTAGGGATAGCGTCCATGTCGTCAGAAATAGTGCCAGGGGACGCAAGATGGATTTTTGTGGAAGCCACGATCGAATGTCAGTGACAATATGATAATAATACGACCTTATTATCAATATCAATTTGCATATATTGTGAATATGGTGTGCGGTCTGAAAGAAGAGCTCCCGACAGCGTATGAAGATTAGTGTTGACCGCCGCCATGTGAAAGATATACCCCCGCACTCTCGTGGTCGCAGGAGTTAGTTGGCAGTAGTCTGGAGTAGTTTCGCGTGAGCAGTGCTGCGTAGTGAGTCAGAGTCCGGTTCGCTAGTTGGTTGGTGACAAACGGCGGGCGAGGAAGATCGTCGCATAACTACGGGCAGTTAGCAGTGGGAGCACGCCGAGCTAAAATAATATTGCACCACAATTTGTAAAGTACATAGGGGACGATATTTAAAGAGACATAAATTATGTAAAATAAAGTATTCATATGCGGGAAAGCAATATATTCGCTCAAATTTGTATAGTAGACTTTCCACGCCAAGGGCAGAGACGGTGTTAGCAGACGCAGGAGTGAGGAAGACGTAGAAGGGCAATCGAGGTCCGAACCGGAGTCCAGTTGAACCGGCACGTCATCTACGAGCTCACCATTCGAAGGGAAATACGCGTAGAATCGGTCAACCCACGGCATCGTGAAGAAAGAGCTAGCGAGATAGAAATACGTGTGGTTATATTGCGCAATCCCTGCAAAGTGTATAAAGTGTCTAGAATAATAAATTACGTGTTTATTAGGGTACTAGTATGTGATACCTTATGAAAGTGTCGATAATAGTTTGTGAAGAGAATCAAGTGAGACGCAGCGAAATTATGGTGAAGAATTAATCAGTGTAATAATGTATTCAATGATGATGTGTAATTGTGATATCATGTAGAGCCCTGGGGAGGAGCTGTGAAGGATCCCTGCTGAAAGGAATGACGGCAGCTGACAGGAGATCACGATGAGTACTAATCTTTGATTATATTAAGTCATTGTTTATGGGTGTATTCTTAGGATTATCATAGTTGTGTAAATAATATGTTAGTGATTAATTTTTGAAGTTAGATTTATTTTGCTTAGATATGTGCGCACGTGATGACGCGACGCTGTTGATTTATTTTGAGATGCTTGGCAGAAATAACGCTCACATGTCGTACATGTTGGATACACTGGTAGGAATGTATGTTTATTTATTTGCTAAAGTATGTGTATTTCAGCCCAGGAAAAGACGGAAGAAGCCCAGAGTGAGGCATGTGGTTTTGGGTAAGAAAGAGAGAGAGAGATTCTAACATTCTTTTTTTTTACGGACATAATAATAACACAAGTTATTAATAATAATAATATTAATAATAATAATAACACGAATAATGGAGGGGAATTTTTAATTCCGTAATGCTGGTATTTTGATTTCACACCTGGTGAGATATTTATTTAGCTAAGTTACGCCCTGGGAGTAAGCTAGGAACGTTACCTTTGCGTCTCCAATATATTTGCTCTAATCAGGTAAGATACGATTTGTGAGAGAGTGCACTGAACAACTGTCTGAGTGTTTTGGAACATGTATGAGCATTGGGTCGTGGTGATATGTAGAAATGTTATGATAAAGGCATGCAAAATATGGTATTGGGATGGTCCCATGTCATTTCAGGTAAGCTACGACGAATGAAAGAAAAAGAAAATGGTAAGGCTGTAGCGGACATCGCCATGTGTCCCATGATGTCGCCAACTGAAAATAAAAAGGTAAGAAGTGTGTATTGAGGCATGCCATAAGATAAGAGGTAAAGCCGAACGGCGCTTGTAATTATTTGAGTGAAATGATGAACCACGATTGGGTATGTTCCAAAGTTTATACTACGCTCAGCTTCGAACAGGAGACCACTAGGCTTACGAGACTAGCTGCTCGTATTTTTTTTTTCATTTCGCTTAGTTGGTGCGAGATTAATAGGATGCTGTTGGTTACCACTGGGTGTGTTGGCTCAACACATGTTTGTCCTAGGCCAAGGTCATTTGACGTTTCCCCTTTCATTTTGGATAACGGTATTTCCGTCACTCCGCTCTTGGCCGTGCAGAGAGCCGAGCTTTTAATAAATCATAGGTTTCCTGTACCGAGTTTAAGTCTGTGTTTGTTGAGCACATTTTTGAACTGATAATAATAATAATTATATAATTAATGGATTCTGTAAAAGGGTACGAATATCCATTGACCTTTCGCGTCCTAGCGTCATTGCAAACTAACATCACTGTGGGAATAATATTGGATAATACTGATAATAATAATAATAATAATAATAATAATTATATAATTAATAGATTCTGTAAAAGGGTACGAATATCCATTGACCTTTCGCGTCCTAGCGTCATTGCAAACTAACATCACTGTGGGAATAATATTGGATAATACTGATAATAATAATAATAATAATAATAATAATAATAATAATAATTATATAATCAATGGATTCTGTAAAAGGGTACGAATATCCATTGACCTTTCGCGTCCTAGCGTCATTGCAAACTAACATCACTGTGGGAATAATATTGGATAATACTAATAATAATAATAATGATAATAATAATAATAATGATAGTTATGTGATTAATTTGATAATGGTGTTCTACGGAAGGGTGCAGGTATTCATTAACCATTTGAGGTAGAAGTGTATTCTCTCTCTGATACTGGCGACGGTTGCAGATATGCCATGCCCGAAACAGGTAAGTCGAGGTCCTTACTTCGAGACCTATTTGTGTACATATTTTGTGAATATGTTTTGTAGATACAGTTGTGCCATGCCTTTATTTACAGTGTCGGGGAAACATCGTTGTTGCTTACACTCATCGTTGTTTTCAAATGTTATTTGTCACCGTACGAAGTGTGAGCATAGAATATTCTTATTATTGCATAGATGCAAATTTGCATATAGTCCAGCGTTCATTTTTAGCCTTTGGTTTTTGTCTTATATAAGAGGATATTTGAGGGGATATTGCAAGCATCTCAGTTATTGTATATTAGTATAGTTAACATACACCCATAAACTCTGACAGACAGTATCGAATTCGAGACCCGAAATGAGGTATCGAATCTTGAGTTCGGTTCTTGGATAATCGTGTTCTCATGCATTGGTGTTTATTATAGTGTGCCAGTATAGCATATCTCAAGTCCTATTGTGGTGTACATCTGTTACATACACGAGAGCTCATAAATAAATGTACCAATTTTATATCCATAGAATAAAAAGGGGGCAAGGCTTGTGTTAAGAGTTTGGATGCATAAGAAGTGTATCTTTATGAGAGTACTTTTAATCCATACAAGGGATCATACAGGCGATAATGCCAGATTATATTAAGATGTTGGATCATGTTTGGAAAGCCCTTGCTTAGTAGTGTGATGCACAAATGATTTAATTAAAGTAATGTTAATTTACATGGTACATTACGTTATGGTGAGATGACATGATACTTGATGTAATGAGCTCACAGTGTGGAATTTTCAATGAGTACAATACTGATTGTAGTGAGATCAGATCATAATTTTGCTTACGTGTTTGATCAAAGATGGATTAATTAATTTATGTAATTATTAATTTGTTAATGGTCTTTAATTGGATTGATATTTCCCAATCGGGATTCAATGATTTGATTGATCGCTTTGATCCACTTAATTAATCAAATTGATTATGTAATTAATTTAATTGATATCCAATTAATTTAAATTTTGATTTTGATCATTTTTTTTATTCAATTTTGTTATTTTGGAATCCGTTCGGATTGATTTTGATAATTTGTGATTTTGAGTAGGTTATTTTGGAGTTTTAAACTTATTTTGGATTTGCTTCAGAATTTCATGATTTATTAGTTTACTTTCGCCTTAATTCATTTCTCGTTAAGATTTTGATTTTCTTATTTGGATATTTTGTTTTACTCTTTCTTTTTTTTGGTTTGTATTTGTTTATTTAGTGTTAATAAAGTTTGCTTTCCATTTATTTGAATTCTGTGTGTGATGATTCATTGATCAGCCCTATCGATCTTCCAAATGGTGTATGCCAGGACAGTTGTTAGCTTCAAGTAGGAACGCTCCGCCCCCGAGGAATGAATCCTGTCCTGAAGGTCCTATGTTCAAAAGGGTACAATATCTAGCAAAATATGCTCTAAACTAGCTGAGTAAAACCTAAAACTGACTGAATGTAACCTATACCTAGCTAAATATGCTCTAAACTAGCTGAGTAATTCCTAAAACTGACTGAATGTAACCTATATCTAGCTAAATATGCATTAAACTAGCTGTGTAATACCTAAAAATGAATGAATGTAACCTATATATAGCTAAATATGCTCTAAACTAGCTGAGTAATACCTATAACTAGCCGAATGTTACCTATATCTAGCTAAATATGCTCTAAATTAGCTGAGTAATGCCTAAAACTAGCCGAATGTTACCTATATCTAGCTAAATATGCTCTAAACTAGCTGAGTAGTACCTAAAACTGACTGAATGTAACCTATATCTAGCGAAATATGCTCTAAAATAGCTGAGTAATACCTAAAACAGACTGAATGTAACCTATATCTAGCTATATATGCTCTAAAATGGCTGAGTAATAACTAAAACGGACTGAATGTAACCTATATCTAGCTAAATATGCTCTAAACTAGCTGAGTAAACCCTAAAACTAGCTGAATGTAACCTATATCTAGCTAAATATGCTCTAAACTAGCTGAGTAATACCTAAAACTGACTGAATAAAACCTATATCTAGTTAAATATGCTCTAAACTAGCTGAGTAATGCCTAAAACTGGCCGAATGTTACCTATATCTAGCTAAATATGCTCTAACCTTGCTGAGTAAACCCTAAAACTAGCTGAATATAACCTATATCTAGCTAAATATGCTGTAAACTAGCTGAGTAATACCTAAAACTGACTGAATAAAACCTATATCTAGCTAAATATGCTCTAAACTAGCTGAGTAATACCAAAACGGAGTGAATGTAACCTATATCTAGCTAAATACGCTCTAAACTAGCTGAGAAATACCTAAAGCTTACTGAATGTAACTTATATCTAGCTAAATATGCTCTAAACTAGCTGAGTAATACCTAAAACTGACTGAATGTAACCTATATCTAGCTAAATATGCTCTAAACTAGCTGAGTAATACCAAAAACGGAGTGAATATAACCTATATCTAGCTAAATACGCTCTAAACTAGCTGAGAAATACCTAAGGCTTACTGAATGTAACTTATATCTAGCTAAATATGCTCTAAACTGGCTGAGTAATACCTAAAACTGACTGAGTGTAACCTACATCTAGCTAAATATGCTCTAAACTAGCTGAGTAATACCTAAAACGGAGTGAATGTAACCTATATCTAGCTAAATACGTTCTAAACTAGCTGAGAAATACCTAAAATTGACTGAATGTAACCTATATCTAGCTAAATATGCTTTAATGTAGCTGAGTAAACCCTAAAACTAGCTGAATGTAACATATATCTAGCTAAATATTCTCTAAACTAGCTTAGAAATAACTTATACTGACAGAATGTATCCTATAACTAGCTAAATATGCTCTAAACTTGCTGAATATTACCTAGAACTGATTGAATGTAACCTATAACTAGCTATGAATGCTCTAAACTAGCTGAGAAATACCTAAAACTGACTGAATGTAACCAATATCTAGCTAAATATGCTCTAAACTAGCTGAGTAATTCCTAAAACTGACCGAATGTAACCTATATCTAGCTAAACATGCTCTAAACTAGCTGACTAAAACCTAAAACTGACTGAATGTAACCTATATCTAGCTAAATATGCTCGAAACTAGTTGAGTAATACATAAAACTAGCTGAATGTAACCTATGACTAGCTAAATATGCTCTAACCTAGCTGAGTAATAACTAAAACTGACTGAATGTAACGTATATCTAGGAAAATATGCTCTAAACTAGCTGAGTAAAACCTTAAACTGACTGAATGTAACCTATACCTAGTTAAGTATGCTCTAAACTAGCTGAGTAATTCCTAAAACTGACTGAATGTAACCTATATCTAGCTAAATATGCATTAAACTAGCTGTGTAATACCTAAAAATGAATGAATGTAACCTATATATAGCTAATTATGCTCTAAACTAGCTGAGTAATACCTAAAACTAGCCGAATGTTACCTATATCTAGCTAAATATGCTCTAAATTAGCTGAGTAATGCCTAAAACTAGCCGAATGTTACCTATATCTAGCTAAACATGCTCTAAACTAGCTGACTAAAACCTAAAACTGACTGAATGTAACCTATATCTAGCTAAATATGCTCGAAACTAGCTGAGTAATACATAAAACTAGCTGAATGTAACCTATAACTAGCTAAATATGCTCTTACCTAGCTGAGTAATAACTAAAACTGACTGAATGTAACCTATATCTAGCAAAATATGCTCTAAACTTGCTGAGTAAAATCTAAAACTGACTGAATGTAACCTATACCTAGCTAAATATGCTCTAAACTAGCTGAGTAATACCTAAAACTGACTGAATAAAACCTATATCTAGCTAAATATGCTATAAACTAGCTGAGTAATACCTAAAGCAGACTGAACGTAACTTATATCTAGCTAAATATGCTCTAAACTAGCTGAGTAATACCTAAAACTGACTGAATGTAACCTATATCTAGCTAAATATGCTCTAAACTAGCTGAGTAATACCTAAAACGGAGTGAATGTAACCTATATCTAGCTAGATACGCTCTAAACTAGCTGAGAAATACCTAAAACTGACTGAATGTAACATATAGCTAGCTAAATATGCTTTAAAGTAGCCGAGTAAACCCTAAAACTAGCTGAATGTAACCTATATCTAGCTAAATATGCTCTAAACTAGCTTAGAAATAACTTTTACTGACAGAATGTAACCAAAAACTAGCTAAATATGCTCTAAATTTGCTGAATAATACCTAGAACTGATTGAATGTAACCTATAACTTGCTAAATACGCTCTAAACTAGCTGAGAAATACCTATAACTGACTGAATGTAACCAATATCTAGCTAAATATGCTCTAACCTGGCTGAGTAATACCTAATACTGACTGAATGTAACCTATATCTTGCTAAATATGCTCTAAACTAGCTGAGTAATACCTAAAACTGACTGACTAAAACATATATCTAGCTAAATATGCTCTAAACTAGCTGAGTAATACCTAAGGCTTACTGAATGTAACTTACATCTAGCTAAATATGCTCTAAATTAGCTGAGTAATACCTACAACTGTCTGAATGTAACCTACATATAGCTAAATATGCTCTAAACTAGCTGAGAATTACCTAAAACGGAGTGAATGTAACCTATATCTAGCTAAATATGCTCTAAACTAGCTGAGTAATACATAAAACTGACTGAATGTAACCTATATCTAGCTAAATATGCTTTAAATTAGCTGAGTAAACCCTAAAACTAGCTGAATGTAACCTATATCAAGATAAATATGCTCTAAACTAGCTTAGAAATAACTTATACTGACAGAATGTAACCTATTACTAGCTAAATATGCTCTAAACTTGCTGAATAGTACCTAGAACTTATTGAATGTAACCTATTACTAGCTAAATATGCTCTAAACTAGCTGAGAAACACTTAAAACTGACTGAATGTAACCAATATCAAGCTAAATATGCTCTAAACTAGCTGAGTAATACCTAAAACTGACTGAATGTCACCTATATCTAGCTAAACATGCTCTAAACTAGCTGACTAAAACCTAAAACTGACTGAATGTAACCTATATCTAGCTAAATATGCTCGAAACTAGCTGAGTAATACATAAAACTAGCTGAATGTGACCTATGACTAGCTAAATATGCTCTAACCTAGCTGAGTAATAACTAAAACTGACTGAATGTAACGTATATCTAGCAAAATATGCTCTAAACTAGCTGAGTAAAACCTAAAACTGACTGAATGTAACCTATACCTAGTTAAGTATGCTCTAAACTAGCTGAGTAATTCCTAAAACTGACTGAATGTAACCTATATCTAGCTAAATATGCATTAAACTAGCTGTGTAATACCTAAAAATGAATGAATGTAACCTATATATAGATAATTATGCTCTAAACTAGCTGAGTAATACCTAAAACTAGCCGAATGTTACCTATATCTAGCTAAATATGCTCTAAATTAGCTGAGTAATGCCTAAAACTAGCCGAATGTTACCTATATCTAGCTAAATATGCTCTAAACTAGCTGAGTAGTACCTAAAACTGACTGAATGTAACCTATATCTAGCGAAATATGCTCTAAACTAGCTGAGTAATACCTAAAACAGACTGAATGTAACCTATATCTAGCTATATATGCTCTAAAATGGCTGAGTAATAACTAAAACGGACTGAATGTAACCTATATCTAGCTAAATATGCTCTAAACTAGGTGAGTAAACCCTAAAACTAGCTGAATGTAACCTATATCTAGCTAAATATGCACTAAACTAGCTGAGTAATACCTAAAACTGACTGAATAAAACCTATATCTAGCTAAATATGCTCTAAACTAGCTGAATAATACCTAAAGCTTACTGAATGTAACTTATATCTAGCTAAATATGCTCTAAACTAGCTGAGTAATACCTAAAACTGACTGAATGTAACCTATATATAGCTAAATATGCTCTAATCTTGCTGAGTAATACCTAAAACGGAGTGAATGTAACCTGTATCTAGCTAAATACGCTCTAAACTAGCTGACAAATACCTAAATCTGACTGAATGTAACCTATATCTAGCTAAATATGCTTTAAAGTAGCTGAGTTGACCCTAAAACTAGCTGAATTTAACCTATATCTAGCTAAATACGCTCTAAACTAGCTTAGAAATACCTATAACTGACTGAATGTAACCAATATCTATCTAAATATGCTCTAACCTAGCTGAGTAATACCTAATACTGACTGAATGTAACCTATATCTAGCTAAATATGCTCTAAACTAGCTGAGTAAGACTTAAAGCTGACTGAATGCAACCTATATCTAGTTAAATATGCTCGAAACTAGCTGAGTAATACATAAAAGTAGCTTAATGTAACCTATAACTAGCTAAATATGCTCTAACCTAGCTGAGTAATAACTAAAACTGACTGAATGTAACCTATATCTAGCAAAATATGCTCTAAACTACCTGAGTAAAACCTAAACTGACTGAATGTAACCTATACTTAGCTAAATATGCTCTAAACCTGCTCAGTAATTACTAAAGCTGACTGAATGTAACCTATATCTAGCTAAATATGCACTAAACTAGCTGTGTAATACCTAAAAATGACTGAATGTAACCTATATCTAGATAAATATGCTCTAAACTAGCTGAGTAATTCCTAAAACTAGCCGAATGTTAGCTATAACTAGCTAAACATGCTCTAAACTAGCTGAGTAAACCCTAAAACTAGCTGAATGTAACCTATATCTAGCTAAATATGCTCTAAACTAGCTGAGTAATACCTAAAACTGACTGAATAAAACCTAAATCTAGCTAAATATGCTCTAAACTAGCTGAGTAATACCTAAGGCTTACTGAATGTAACTTATATCTAGCTAAATATACTCTAAACAAGCTGAGTAATACCTAAAACTGACTGAATGTAACCTACATCTAGCTAAATATGCTCTAAACTAGCTGAGTAATACCTAAAACGGAGTGAATATAACCTATATCTAGCTAAATACGCTCTAAACTAGCAGAGTAATACCTAAAACTGACTGAATGTACCCTATATCTAGCTAAATATGCTTTAAAGTAGCTGAGTAAACCCTAAAACTAGCTGAATGTAACCTATATCTAGCTAAATATGCTCTAAACTAGCTTAGAAATAACTTATACTGACAGAATGTAACCTATTACTAGCTAAATATGCTCTAAACTTGCTGAATATTACCTAGAACTGATTGAAGTAACCTATAACTAGCTAAATATGCTCTAAACTATCTGATAAATACCTAAAACTGACTGAATGTAACCAATATCTAGCAAAATATGCTCTAAACTAGCTGAGTAATACCAAAAACTGACCGAATGTAACCTATATCCAGCTAAACATGCTCTAAACTAGCTGACTAAAACCTAAAACTGACTGAATGTAACCTATATCTAGCTAAATATGCACGAAACTAGCTGAGTAATACATAAAACTAGCTGAATGTAACCTATAACCAGCTAAATATGCTCTAACCTAGCTGAGTAATAACTAAAACTGACTGAATGTAAACTATATCTAGCAAAATATGCTCTAAACTAGCTGAGTAAAACCTAAAACTGACTGAATGTAACCTATACCTAGCTAAATATGCTCTAATCTAGCTGAGTAAATCCTAAAACTGACTGAATGTAACCTGTATCTAGCTAAATATGCACTAAACTAGCTGTGTAATACCTAAAAATGACTGAATGTAACCTATATCTAGCTAAATATGCTCTATACTAGCTGAGTAATGCCTAAAACTAGCCGAATGTTATCTATATCTAGCTAAATATGCTCTAAACTAGCTTTGTAATATCTAAAACTGACTGAATGTAACCTATATCTAGATAAATATGTTCTAAAATAGCTGTGTAGTACCTAAAATTGACAGAACGTAACCTATATCTAGCGAAATATTCTCTAAACTAGCTGAGTAATACCTAAAACTGACTGAATGTAACCTATATCTAGCTAAATATGCTCTAAACTATCTGAGTAATACCTAAAACTGACTGAATGTATCCTATATCTAGCGAAATATGCTCTAAACTAGCTGCGTAATACCTAAAACAGACTGAATGTAACCTATATCTAGCTATATATGCTCTAAACTGGCTGAGTAATAACTAAAACGGACTGAATGTAACCTATATCTAGCTAAATATGCTCTAAACTAGCTGAGTAATCCCTAAAACTGACTGAATGTATCCTACATCAAGCTAAATATACACTAAACTAGCTGTGTAATACATAAAAATGACTGAATGTAACCTATATCTAGCTAAATATGCTCTAAACTAGCTGAGTAATACCTAAAACTTGCCGAATGTTACCTATATCTAGTTAAATATGCTCTAATCTAGCTGAGTAATGCCTAAAACTTGCCGAATGTTACCTATATCTAGCTAAATATGCTCTAAACTAGCTGAGTAAACCTTAAACTAGCTGAATGTAACCTATATCTAGTTAAATATGCTCTAAACTAGCTGAGTAATACCTAAAACTGACTGAATAAAACCTATATCTAGCTAAATATGCTCTAAACTAGCTGAGTAATACCTAAAGCTTACTGAATGTAACTTATATCTAGCTAAATATGCTCTAAACTAGCTGAGTAATACCTAAAACTGACTGAATGTAACCTATATCTAGTTAATATGCTCTAAACTAGCTGAGTAATACCTAAAACGGAGTGAATGTAACCTATATCTAGCTAAATACGCTCTAAACTAGCTGAAAAATACCTATAACTGACTGAATGTAACCTATATCTAGCTAAATATGTTTTAAAGTAGCTGAGTAAACCATAAAACTAGCTGAATGTAACCTATATCTAGCTAAATATGCTCTAAACTAGCTTAGAAATAACTTATACTGACAGAATGTAACTTAAAACTAGCTAAATATGCTCCAAAATTGCTGAATAATACCTAGAACTGATTGAAAGAAACCTATAACTAGCTAAATACGCTCTAAACTAGCTGAGAAATACCTATAACTGACTGAATGTAACCAATATCTAGCTAAATATGCTCTAACCTAGCTGAGTAATACCTAATACTGACTGAATGTAATCTATATCTAGCTAAATATGCACTAAACTAGCTGTGTAATACCTAAAAATGACTGAATGTAACCTATATCTAGCTAAATATGCTCTAAACTAGCTGAGTAATACCTAAAACTAGCCGAATGTTAGCTTTATCTAGCTAAATATGCTCTAAACTAGCTGAGTAAACCCTAAAACTAGCTGAATATAACCTACATCTAGCTAAATATGCTCTAAACTAGCTGAATAATACCTAAAACTGACTGAATAAAACCTATATCTAGCTAAATATGCTCTAAACTAGCTGAGTAACACCTAAAACTAGCCGAATGTTACCTATATCTAGCTAAATATGCTCTAAACTAGCTGAGTAATGCCTAAAACTGGCCGAATGTTACCTATATCTAGCTAAATATGCTCTAAACTTGCTGAGTAAACCCTAAAACTAGCTGAATATAACCTATATCTAGCTAAATATGCTCTACACTAGCTGAGTAATACCTAAAACTGACTGAATAAAACCTATATCTAGCTAAATATGCTCTAAACTAGCTGAGTAATACCAAAAACGGAGTGAATGTAACCTATATCTAGCTATATACGCTCTAAACTAGCTGAGAAATACCTAAAGCTTACTGAATGTAACTTATATCTAGCTAAATATGCTCTAAGCTAGCTGAGTAATACATAAAACTGACTGAATGTATCCTATATCTAGCTAAATATGCTCTAAACTAGCTGAGTAATACCAAAAACGGAGTGAATGTAACCTATATCTAGCTAAATACGCTCTAAACTAGCTGAGAAATACCTAAGGCTTACTGAATGTAACTTATATCTAGCTAAATATGCTCCAAACTAGCTGAGTAATACCTAAAACTGACTGAATGTAACCTACATCTAGCTAAATATGCTCTAAACTAGCTGAGTAATACCTAAAACGGAGTGAATGTAACCTATATCTAGCTAAATACGTTCTAAACTAGCTGAGAAATACCTAAAATTGACTGAATGTAACCTATATCTAGCTAAATATGCTTTAATGTAGCTGAGTAAACCCTAAAACTAGCTGAATGTAACATATATCTAGCTAAATATTCTCTAAACTAGCTTAGAAATAACTTATACTGACAGAATGTATCCTATAACTAGCTAAATATGCTCTAAACTTGCTGAATATTACCTAGAACTGATTGAATGTAACCTATAACTAGCTATGTATGCTCTAAACTAGCTGAGAAATACCTAAAACTGACTGAATGTAACCAATATCTAGCTAAATATGCTCTAAAGTAGCTGAGTAATTCCTAAAACTGACCGAATGTAACCTATATCTAGATAAACATGCTCTAAACTAGCTGACTAAAGCCTAAAACTGACTGAATGTAACCTATATCTAGCTAAAAATGCTCGAAACTAGCTGAGTAATACATAAAACTAGCTGAATGTAACCTATAACTAGCTAAATATGCTGTTACCTCGCTGAGTAATAACTAAAACTGACTGAATGTTACCTATATCTAGCAAAATATGCTCTAAACATGCTGAGTAAAACCTAAAACTGACTGAATGTAACCTATACCTAGCTAAATATGCTCTAAACTAGCTGAGTAATACCTTAAACTGACTGAATAAAACCTATATCTAGCTAAATATGCTATAAACTAGCTGAGTTATACATAAAGCTTACTGAATGTAAATTATATCTAGCTAAATATGCTCTAAACTAGCTGAGTAATACCTTAAACTGACTGAATGTAACCTATATCTAGCTAAATATGCTCTAAACTAGCTGAGTAATACCTAAAACGGAGTGAATGTAACTTATATCTAGCTAAATATGCTCTAAACTAGCTGAGAAATACCTAAAACTGACTGAATGTAACCTATATCTAGCTAAATATGCTTTAAAGTAGCTGAGTAAACCCTAAAACTAGCTGAAAGTAACCTATATCTAGCTAAATATGCTCTAAACTAGCTTAGAAATAACTTATACTGACAGAATGTAACCTAAAACTAGCTAAATATGCTCTAAACTTGCTGAATAATACCTAGAACTGATTGAATGTAACCTATAACTAGCTAAATATGCTCTAAACTAGCTGAGAAATACCTATAACTGACTGAATGTAACCAATATCTAGCTAAATATGCTCTAACCTAGCTGAGTAATACCTAATACTGACTGAATGTAACCTATATCTTGCTAAATATGCTCTAAACTAGCTGAGTAATACCTAAAACTGACTGAATAAAACATATATCTAGCTAAATATGCTCTAAACTAGCTGAGTAATACCTAAGGCTTACTGAATGTAACTTACATCTAGCTAAATATGCACTAAACTAGCCGAGTAATAACTACAACTGACTGAATGTAACCTACATATACCTAAATATGCTCTAAACTAGCTGAGAAATACCTAAAACGGAGTGAATGTAACCTATATCTAGCTAAATACGCTCTAAACTAGCTGAGTAATACATAAAACTGACTGAATGTAACCTATATCTAGCTAAATATGCTTTAAATTAGCTGAGTAAACCCTAAAACTAGCTGAATGTAACCTATATCAAGATAAGTATGCTCTAAACTAGCTTAGAAATAACTTATACTGACAGAATGTAACCTATTACTAGCTAAATATGCTCTAAACTTGCTGAATAGTACCTAGAACTTATTGAATGTAACCTATTACTAGCTAAATATGCTCTAAACTAGCTGAGAAATACCTAAAACTGACTGAATGTAACCAATATCTAGATAAATATGCTATAAACTAGCTGAGAAATACCTAAAACTGACTGAATGTCACCTATATCTAGCTAAACATGCTCTAAACTAGCTGACTATAACCTAAAACTGCCTGAATGTAACCTATATCTAGCTAAATATGCTCGAAACTAGCTGAGTAATACATAAAACTAGCTGAATGTAACCTATAACTAGCTAAATATGCTCTAACCTAGCTGAGTAATAACTAAAACTGACTGAATGTAACCTATATCTAGCAAAATATGCTCTAAACTAGCTGAGTAAAACCTAAAACTGACTGAATGTAACCTATACCTAGTTAAATATGCTCTAAACTAGCTGAGTAATTCCTAAAACTGACTGAATGTAGCCTATATCTAGCTAAATATGCATCAAACTAGCTGTGTAATACCTAAAAATGAATGAATGTAACCTATATATAGCTAAATATGCTCTAAACTAGCTGAGTAATACCTAAAACTAGCCGAATGTTACCTATATCTAGCTAAATATGCTCTAAATTAGCTGAGTAATGCCTAAAACTAGCCGAATGTTACCTATATCTAGCTAAATATGCTCTAAACTAGCTGAGTAGTACCTAAAACTGACTGAATGTAACCTATATCTAGCGAAATATGCTCTAAACTAGCTGAGTAATACCTAAAACAGACTAAATGTAACCTATATCTAGCTATATATGCTCTAAAATGGCTGAGTAATAACTAAAACGGACTGAATGTAACCCATATCTAGCTAAATATGCTCTAAACTAGCTGAGTAAACCCTAAAACTAGCTGAATGTATCCTACATCAAGCTAAACATGCTCTAAACTAGCTGAGTAATACCTAAAACTGACTGAATAAAACCTATATCTAGCTAAATATGCTCTAAACTAGCTGAATAATACCTAAAGCTTACTGAATGTAACTTATATCTAGCTAAATATGCTCTAATCTTGCTGAGTAATACCTAAAACGGAGTGAATGTAACTTGTATCTAGCTAAATACGCTCTAAACTAGCTGAGAAATACCTAAAACTGACTGAATGTAACCTATATCTAGCTAAATATGCTTTAAAGTAGCTGAGTTGACCCTAAAACTAGCTGAATTTAACCTATATCTAGCTAAATACGCTCTAAACTAGCTTAGAAATACCTATAACTGACTGAATGTAACCAATATCTATCTAAATATGCTCTAACCTAGCTGAGTAATACCTAATACTGACTGAATGTAACCTATATCTAGCTAAATATGCTCTAAACTAGCTGAGTAAGACCTAAAACTGACTGAATGTAACCTATATCTAGCTAAATATGCACGAAACTAGCTGAGTAATACATAAAACTAGCTGAATGTAACCTATAACCAGCTAAATATGCTCTAACCTAGCTGAGTAATAACTAAAACTGACTGAATGTAACCTATATCTAGCAAAATATGCTCTGAACTAGCTGAGTAAAACCTAAAACTGACTGAATGTAACCTATACCTAGCTAAATATGCTCTAAACTAGCTGAGTAATTCCTAAAACTGACTGAATGTAACCTGTATCTCGTTAAATATGCACTAAACTAGCTGAGTAATACCTAAAAATGACTGAATGTAACCTATATCTAGCTAAATATGCTCTATACTAGTTGAGTAATGGCTAAAACTAGCCGAATGTTACCTATATCTAGCTAAATATGCTCTAATCTAGCTTTGTAATATCTAAAACTGACTGAATGTAACCTATATCTAGATAAATATGTTCTAAACTAGCTGTGTAGTACCTAAAACTGACAGAATGTAACCTATATCTAGCGAAATATACTCTAAACTAGCTGAGTAATACCTAAAACTGACTGAATGTAACCTATATCTAGCTAAATATGCTCTAAACTATCTGAGTAATACCTAAAACTGACTGAATGTATCCTATATCTAGCTAAATATGCTCAAAACTAGCTGAGTAATCCCTAAAACTGACTGAATGTAACCTACATCTAGCTAAATATGCACTAAACTAGCTGTGTAATACCTAAAAATTACTGAATGTAACCTATATCTAGCTAAATATGCTCTAAACTAGCTGAGTAATACCTAAAATTTGCCGAATGTTACCTATATCTAGTTAAATATGCTCTAATCTAGCTGAGTAATGCCTAAAACTTGCCGAATGTTACCTATATCTAGCTAAATATGCTCTAAACTAGCTGAGTAAACCCTAAAACTAGCTGAATGTAACCTATATCTAGCTAAATATGCTCTAAACTAGCTGAGTAATACCTAAAACTGACTGAATGTAACCTATATCTAGCTAAATATGCTCTAAACTAGCTGAGTAATACCTAAAACGGAGTGAATGTAACCTATATCTAGCTAAATACGCTCTTAACTAGCTGAAAAATACCTAAAAAGGACTGAATGTAACCTATATCTAGCTAAATATGCTTTAAAGTAGCTGAGTAAACCATAAAACTAGCTGAATGTAACCTATATCTAGCTAAATATGCTCTAAACTAGCTTAGAAATAACTTATACTGACAGAATGTAACCTAAAGCTAGCTAAATATGCTCTAAACTTGCTGAATAATACCTAGAACTGATGGAAAGTAACCTATAACTAGCTAAATACGCTCTAAACTAGCTGAGAAATACCTATAACTGACTGAATGTAACCAATATCTAGCTAAATATGCTCTAACCTAGCTGAGTAGTACCTAATACTGACTGAATGTAACCTATATCTAGCTAAATATGCACTAAACTAGCTGTGTAATACCTAAAAATGACTGAATATAACCTATATCTAGCTATGCTCTAGACTAGCTGAGTAATACCTAAAACTAGCCGAATGTTAGCTTTATCTAGCTGAATATGCTCTAAACTAGCTGAGTAAACCCTAAAACTAGCTGAATATAACCTATATCTAGCTAAATATGCTCTAAACTAGCTGAGTAATACCTAAAACTGACTGAATAAAACCTATATCTAGCTAAATAAGCTCTAAACTAGCTGAGTAATACCTAAGGCTTACTGAATGTAACTTATATCTAGCTAAATATGCTCTAAACTAGCTGAGTAATACCTAAAACTGACTGAATGAAACCTACATCTAGCTAAATATGCTCTAATCTAGCTGAGTAATACCTAAAACGGAGTGAATGTAACCTATATCTAGCTAAATACGCTCTAAACTAGCTGAGTAATACCTAAAACTGACGGAATGTAACATATATCTAGCTAAATATGCTTTAAAGTAGCTGAGTAAACCCTAAAACTAGCTGAATGTAACCTATATCTAGCTAAATATGCTCTAAACTAGCTTAGAAATAACTTATACTGACAGAATATAACCTATTACTAGCTAAATATGCTCTAAACTTGCTGAATATTACCTAGAACTGATTGAATGTAACCTATAACTAGCTAAATATGCTCGAAACTAGCTGAGTAATACCTAAAACTGACTGAATGTAACCTATATCTAGCTAAACATGCTCTAAACTAGCTGACTAAAACCTAAAACTGACTGAAAGTAACCTATATCTAGCTAAATATGCTCGAAACTAGCTGAGTAATACATAAAACTGACTGAATGTAACCTATATCTAGATAAATATGTTCTAAACTAGCTGAGTAGTACCTAAAACTGACTGAATGTAACCTATATCTTGCGAAATTTGCTCTAAACTAGCTGCGTAATACCTAAAACAGACTGAATGTAACCTATATCTAGCTATATATGCTCTAAACTGGCTGAGTAATAACTAAAACGGACTGAATGTAACCTATATCTAGCTAAATATGCTCTAAACTAGCTGAGTAAACCCTAAAACAGACTGAATGTAACTTATATCTAGCTAAATATGCACTAAACTAGCTGTGTAATACCTAAAATTGACTGAATGTAACATATATCTAGCTAAATATGCTCTAAACTAGCTGAGTAATACCTAAAACTTGCCGAATGTTACCTATATCTAGTTAAATATGTTTTAAACTAGCTGAGTAATGCCTAAAACTAGTCGAATGTTACCTATATCTAGCTAAATATGCTCTAAACTAGCTGAGTAAACCATAAAACTAGCTGAATGTAACCTATATCTAGTTAAATATGCTCTAAACTAGCTGTGTAA
>CAMPQE020000175.1:0-40184 GCA_946902985.2 Meconema thalassinum | reverse complement strand
GTCCTTATGTGATTTAATTTATGTTTTTGATGTGTAACATCTTTCCGCTCGGTTGCTGGATAGTTTTGTGGGAGTGATTATGAAAATTGGGGACGGAAATGGATCGAAACAATCGAGCTGGCAGTGGTGGATCAAACGGAAGTATGCACTGCCCGCTCGATCTATCAAACGGAAGTGTACTAGCTGGCAGTGGCGGACAACGGAAGTATGCACTGCCCGCTCGATCGATCGAATGGAAGTGTGCCCTAGCTGGCAGTGGTGGATCGAACGGAAGTATAAGACGCACTGCAAACTCGATCGATCGATCGATCCAGCTGGCACTGGTAAGAGAAACAATCAGCGCGCGGTGTCGAAAATTGATACCATGACGCACTCTTGGCCATGTGGAATGTATATGACATACTGAACGGAAAACGCTCATGCGAACTCTGGTGTCAAGTGATTTAAACAAATGACATGGTACATGTTCGCAGTCTTCGTATCAGTATTTCTTCTTTCTTCTTAGTCGTTTACCCTCCAGGTTGGTGGAACCCACGGACTCAGCGAGGGAACTCACCAGTACCGCCTCTACGGGCAGTGTCCTAGAGCTGGGAACATCTAATCGGAAGGGATACAACTGGTGAGGTGTGATTGGCACCTCGCCCAGGCGGCCTCACCTGCAAAGCGAACAGGGGCCTCATGAGGGAAGGTAATGGATGGTCAGGATGGCTAGGCAAGGAAGAGGGAAGGAGGCGGCCGTGGCCTTGAAGAAGGTACTGCCCCCGTAAATTGAATTATATTGAGACCACGGTGGCTGTATTGGCAAATATGAAGAAAGTTATGGATGTCATAGTTGTGACGTGGATATTCATGACGTAGGCACGGATGACGCAGACTTCATGCAAGTAGGCTGGTTGAACTGAGATTCTTGGTGACGTCATGATTTTGTTCGAGAAAGATCTGATATTTACGACGCAGTCGCAGGAAACATGGAATTGTGCTGAGGAAGAAGTTACGCTATTGGAGGAAAAGCTCGAACCAATGAATGATAGTTTGGAGGGAGACGGAGATTACTGAAACTACCATATTTTATTATTTTTGGAATGCAGAATTGTGGAAATCCATTTTCAGTTATGGCATTGATTTGGAATTTTGAAGAAATTAATTTTGACTTTTTGAAATTTGAAAATCCGTCAAGTATAGCCAAAGTTAGAACTTCTAGCGATGACGGAGGAACAAGCTATGGAAGGGATGGATACGCCCCTTAAGAAGTTGATAAAAGGTCTTGCACAGCAGAGAGAAGCTCTCATATTGATCATATTTCTGGTGTCTTATAGTCGTTTTCGAGTGATTCAGTGAAGCAAGTCGTTATTAGCGCGTGGTAAAGCCCACCGCATCGAACGAGCACGGAGCAGTGCAGCAGTACCATTTTACGGTGATTGAAACTAGGCGAAGTTGAAACGCACACATTAAAGAGTCTACAAGATAATACATCAAGAGTTAGCTAATGCCTATAAGCTAATTCTATTGTGCAGTACAGTATTAAAGTGTGTAGTAAAGTTGAACATTTTTACGATTATAATTTGGAAGATATTGGCATTTTAAGACGGCAGACAAAAGTGATTTTCTCGCCACCTGAGAAGCACTTTTATAACACCACATTCTACGCTACGGCTAGCACGTGTATTGTAACCGTGATACTACATATTGCATTTGGTGATACAACGCTATATTCTAATATGCAACAATATAATATGGCAGTTCTTTCAACTATTATAACGGAAATGGAGATGGAAGGCTAAGGACTATAATGCAATTGGGACATATATCAATGGAGTGAAATAGCAGCATGGAACTTCGTTAATCGCCATTCTACACAAGCGAGCATGTAGTGAACATCCAACTACACTCATGCATCGTGGTCCAACGCTGAATTATATCAAATGGCAGTGGAAATATTTTCATACTCCACAACTATGAATATTTCTGCGGAAATAACTGCAATAAACTTCATGACGAATTTCTACCAGAACTTCAGGGAACTATCAAGAGAGGCCAGGGTGGACCCGGCTCACAAAGAAGAGTTTTGCCAGAACTTCAGGGAACTTTCAAGAGAGGCCAGGGTGGACCCGGCTCACAAAGAAGAGTTTTGCCAGAAGGATGTCTATCGTCTACACGGAGCAGTGCAATTTCCGGAGGAAGAAGCAGTTCGATTCTCCGAGGGCACTGGTTCCAGGTTCGAGGTTGGAGCACATCTTTACGCTGGTAAAATGGAACTAACAGCAGTCATCTTTGGAGATTTTCCTCTAGAACTTCAATCAACAGATAAGGTAGTCGTGAACGTTTCTTGTTTTATTTGAGCCATTTAGCGATATCTGAGCAACCATTTTCCCCATATTTTCTGTCCCACATATTTTGTCCCATATTCTTGCTTGATATTTCTGTACTCAGTACACTTTGATGAGTTATGCCTTTTTCGACGATTTATTAAGACATTGTTGTGTCATTCGCTTAGTTAAATAATTTTGGATCAGTTGAGACTGATAATTTATATTCTTTCAGTAATTTGCATATTTTTGTAGTCACGATTTGACTGTAAAGTTAACGATTTTCTATGGCAGACTTGAATTCAGACAGCGTGTCATTTTATTAAAGTAGGTCTATTCAGTAAATTACTTTGACCAATTTTCTGTCATCATCAAGAAAGAAGAATAATTAAAAGATTTTAGAGCGTTAAAATCTATTACTTTGTCGACGATCTTGGAAATACTAGTCGTTTTATGAACATGATTGCAACATAGACATTTATCGTCAATTATGAAATACCATTGCATTATAGACAATTTTATGAAATATGAACTTTGATTACAATTTATTGAATACACTATAGTAATGAACATTTGATAGGAGTTTTTCTCAATTCTAGATTGGAACAATAATGTTTGCATTCCACAGTTTAATTGTATTCTATTCGACTATTTATGCAGTTTAGATGAACTTTGATTGAAGATAGTATTTTTATACTGCGATTCTTTGAAGATATTAATCTCAATTTTGATAGACCAGGGAGGCGTGTATAATCGTATTTGCTATTAAATTTATTTGTGATTGGCAAATTTTTACTTCATATCGATTCATTAATGAAACCCACGAAGGTTAAAAATAATAACAGTTTTGAAACAATTAATGAATATAAGAATTCTTGAAGTGGAACTATGGATGTATAATCGTTAGTTCAGTGGACGTGTTAAAGTCGCTGATGAATAATGCCCTTGAATAAATGAAGGAGGTTCCCACAGTAATAAGGATGAAGTTAATGAATTTATAAGTGGAGGTTTTTTGTATGTATTGTGGAAGATTTTTATGCCATATATAGTGAGATATATGATGAATTCTGGGCCTATTTTTGTGCAGTTTTGTGCGTTTTGGAGCGAAGTATTTTTCCGCTGAGTTTATTGTCCAGGTCCTTTGAAAATTAATCATGTGAAGTTACTGTTATAATTAACAAGTGTGTTCAATTAATTTGAGATAACGATTTTGAATGGAGGTTACCATCACAAATAATAATAATAATTATTAAACCTGATTCTATAACACTTAAATATAACTAACCTTCATTGGTAGATTATATCAACACGATTTGAGTAATTATCAACCGGATAAACGTGTGGTTTAATGTATTTCTAAAATATGAATAATATTAATATTGTATATAATTATGTAAATATCTTTAATAATAATTTGGAACGAAAGGAATTAATAGAGGCGTGTATAAAATTTTCAATTGTCATTTGACAATATTATAAACAATTTAAATTGTTATAAACTAATTAATGAGCATTTGTTATAAACATTAAGCGTTTTGTTATAATACTCTAAACAACGCTATATAAACATTTGGATTTTATAATTAAACAAGTTTTGGGATTATTAGAGTAATCCAGTGACATGTGGATGGAGCATTTAAAAGATTTGCGTGATAGTATTTGAGTTGAGTTGAGGACATTTAAAGTGTTTGGAAAAGGAGCTAGGCTCTGATGTAACTAGCAGATGCTAACGTTGGCTGGACAGGTGAGTCCATTTGACGATGTAGGCATGCGACATGATGTAGGGTGGATCGCAGCTGGCCAGACAACTGTATGATAGAGGCCAAGGTCGCCTGCATAGTAGCCTTGCGGCTATAAATAAAAGTGTGATGTTTATTAAAAGGAAAACAATTGCTATATGTCTCGTCCCAACTCCCTTATCCATTCCAAGTGTATTATGATTATTACGTTCTTATAAGCTAGTGAGAGCTAAGATTTTGTATGTAATGTTTACAAGTCCTACAGGAGGACATGATTACGTTGACAATGGCTTCTGATTGCCACGTTTATTTTGTTGAATTTTTGTTAAATTATTCCTTTATGTGAAATAAATTATTGTACAGTTTAAAGTTTCTTGTTTCCGTCTTGGTTCATTTTTAAATATCGTGGTGGAGGTTATTGTGAGGGCATACTTTAAGTGATCCAGTTGACAACCCAGACCCGAGATTAATTTGAAGAGGTAAGTAAAGGTAAGTATGAACCCCCGTATATTTTGGTGTGTTCCACAATAATTTCTTGTTAACTACTGTGCTCTAATCTCGGTAGTATCTGTCAGTGCCATTTTCATTGATGTAGCTGTGCCGGTGCGATTGATTATTGGCAATCCGATTGAGGGGGCGGATATCTGACAGCCTACTATCCGGATTATCGGGGACAGTACCATCCCGGCATTTGCCCGAAGAAAAGTGGGAAACCACGGAAAACCACTTCGAGGATGGCTGAGGTGGGAATCGAACCCCCTCTACTCATTTGGACCACCAGAGGCTGAGTAGACCCCGTTCCAGTCCTCATACCACTTTTTCAAATTTCGTGGCAGAGCCGGGAATAGAACCCAGGACCTCCGGGGCGGCAGCTAACCATGCTGACCGCTACGCTACGGAGGCGACCGTATCAGTATTTAAATGGTAAAATGCCTTAATATCAAACATTGTAAGTAGTCGGCATTGCATTGGCATAAGGCATTTTAAACTCAATGTCACTCAGGAACATTATCGAAACAAGCAAAATATAAATGAAACTTAATTCCGTAATGCAGTATTATTGGAACTTGGAATTAAGTCACCATCTTGTGCACAATATTTGCGTAGTCGAAATATCCGTTGGGCTATTGCGTATGACTGTGAATCTAGAGATCTTGGGTTCGAATCCTGGGCGGGGTAGATATTTTTGTTACCAGATTATCATTTTAAACGATATTTATCATATCAATATGACTCATTTTAACAGAATCCATATGAAATTACGTGTTGGTCTGTGAATCAAGAGGACTTGTTTATAAGGAATTTAAGGTTATGAGCGGTGTCGAGTCTATTAATCTAGTTGATCCATATCGTATTCTTTATTTAGGCTAGTGCTGGTGGAAGCTACAAATCATCTAATAAAATGAGTTCCGTATTATAAACTACAATATCTGTAAAACACTCTCTTTTACGACAGATTAATATTTGTGCCAATAATACTATAAAATACCGGTGTATCAACAATTTCACGTGAGGTTTCTTCTATGTCAGATGTTACACATCATATGCGACTACTGTAAGGCTCGTAATTTTTATTTTAACCCTGATTTACTTATTGGTGCAAAGCTTAGGTAGCCACCCACTTCAGCCTCTGCCTAGGGGTTCGATTCCACTCCCTGGCTTTGTGTCGTCCTCCCAGTCATCCTTTTATTATTATTATTATTATTATTATTATGAGAACCAAAAACATCAAATAAGAGAACATTGAATTTATCCACCAGAACCTAAGTTAGGGCTACCTTAATATGCATATATAACACATTTACCGACATGGTTAATGTTTTTGCTTCATATATTGTTTTCCATGGTTTCGCATTTTCAATTACAGGCAATTCTAGTACGCCACGATCGCTTTTGTCCTTAGTAGTCAATGCCATTCATGATTTAATAGCCTATTCTCATTTGTGAAGTTGAAGTACAAACAGTTTTTATGTCATTACCTACTTTAATACAGTCTTCTTTTCATCCAAAACTGATAAATTCGCAAGGTGTTGCAAACGCCATATATCAATCGCAGACAGGATTCTTAAATATTGATTCGTCTCTGATACGTTTGATGAGAATCACTAAGCGATGTACAGTCGATCAGACGGCTAGTGAGTCTGGGGACTTAATAATATAACGTGACGTGGCTGAAAGCGAGTTAATTCAGAGCTATCGATCTCAATGTGTTGTGACATGTCAGTAGCGCTGTGGTTGGCTGCGGTTGGAAACAAAACTAGCTCCCGGGCAAAGAATTGAATAGATCCATCTGTGGGGAGGTTAACTGATAATTCCACTGATGGGGTAAACAAAATATGGTGATGGGACTAAAGAGAGAGAGGAAGCCTGTTGCACATTGTTTCGAGCTGCAGCCCGACGATAAAATACTGGAAGGGAACTCAGAGAAATTGTCGTGATGAACTTTATTCTCAGCAAGTTGATTCCTATTTCATATTTAATGATTTAAGACGCCGAGAGATTTTATCTGGGCACGTTGATGTTTGTAAAATAGATGGACGATTACAGGTGATATGAAATATAGCGCGGTCTCAATGCACGAACAACTTTACATAATCAGAAACCGCTATTGAAGTAAAATTGGCAGGTGAAAAGCTGAAGTACGAGACTCCTGTTGCTTAGGATGCAAAATAAATAGTGATGGAAGAAACAAAAAGTAGGTTGTCTCATGCAAGGAAAGCATTTATAGGGAAAGAATTGTGTTGAACTCAAAAATAGATTTAGATATTAGGAAGTCGTCTTTGAAAGGCTTTGCCTGGAGTATAATGCTCTATGGAAGGGAAACGTAGACTGTTAGCGCAGCAGAAAATAGAAGAATAAAAGCATCTGAAATGTGGTGTTACAGGAGAATGTTGAAGTTAGAGTAGATATAGTAACAAGAAGTTCCGTACGAACTAAAGAGCCTACTTTTCTTAAAATTTAAGATTCATGCCAATGATTAATCTATATGGATCTATCTAGAATAATGAAGAAATTAAGTTGGTAATATCGAAATTTCTAATTGGTTCGAAATACTGTATACTTGGCAGAACGTAGCCTAATAGAGAACTACAATTGGCAGCCCTGGTGACTGAATATATTCTTAGTTCCATCTCTTAAGGTACAGAATACAAAATTTGGTTGAAGTCCAATGGATAGCATGGACGTTACATGCAGTTAAACATTGGATCTAAGAGCGCACGTAAAATCATGTTGGCAACAATGCCATACATATATTGGTCAGAAATAATCTAAAATAATATGATCTATTGTTGTGTCAATTTTGAATGAAATCCATTAGTTAGTATAGAAGTTACATGCATTTTAAAATTGGTCCTGTCAGCAGGCTTAGAATCATGTTGGCAGCACTGACGTATATTAGTTACTCCAAATTAATCTAGAATGCCAGGTACTATACGTGTGCAAAGTTTAGAGCTATTGGGTTGCATACTTTCTGATATATTAATATTAGGGTAACACAAATAGAGACAGCATTTATTAACAGTTGGCAGCCCTGGTTACTCTTAAGAATCGGCATAGTCATATCTGTTATGGTACACATAGCACACACGAAATTTGGTTGAAATCCAAATGATAGTATAGAAGTTACAGGTATTTAAATTTGGACCTCTCAGCAGGTTTAGAATCATGTTGGTAGCACTGACGTATATAAGTTACTCCAAATTAATATAGAATGTCAGGTACTATACCTGTGCACAGTTTAAAGCTGTCGGCTTGCATACTTATGGGTATTTGGATTTTTAAAAATTTAGAGCATTTATTAACACTTGGCAGCCCTGGTAGATCTTAAGAATACGCTCAGTCATATCTGTTTATGTAAACATAACACATACGAAATTTGGTTGAAATCCAATTGACAGTGTATAAGTTATATGCATTTAAAATTTGGACCTATCAGCAGGCTTATAATTATTTTGGCAACACTGCCATATATGGCCTCCTGGAAATTAAACTGCAATATTACTATCTATACGTGTGCCAATTTTGAAATAGCTCCCATTCCAACCTTCCATGATATCCAACATGGAGCTGAAATTTCAATTGCGATTTTTTAGCAGTTGGTAGCACTGACATCATTTTCAAATATGGCCGTGAGATATTCAGATCTTTACTCCTACCAAATTTTGTTTCGATTGCTGCAGCCGTTTAGGAGTTGATAGGGGGGGGGGGACACACACACACACAGCCAGACAGACAGACAGACAGAAGGACAGACAGACACACACACATTTGCCCGATCTCATAAGTCTACTTTTTCCTCATTTTTGCAAAATGTGACAAGTGGGCTAAAAAATGAAGAGGTATTTAGACGAGTGGGTGAGGAGAGATGTTTCTGGAGACTGCTAGTAAAGATAATATGCAGGTTGGTAGATCCCATACTAAGACACCTAGGAATGGATGGTCGAGGATATAACTGTAGCGGTAGAGTAAGGTTAGAATATGTTAAACTAATTGTCTTGGATGTAAGAGGTGTTAACTATGTAGAGATGAATTATTAATTTTGCAAACTTAATATGTTCCTTGCAGTATTTCGGCACATTTTGAAGTGCACAGGAGAATATATGCTAATAATGGCACCTGGATGCATTACAGGAGCTGCCTATGGCACACGGTACTATGCAGAACGATCACGGAAACTAAATGGGAATATGATTGGGAGGGGAGATGCAAAATTTACTCTCCTTGGGCACTTACGTAGCAGCGAAGTGGAGCGCTTCCGGGCATGCATATGTTGTCGGGAGGGTCTTCCCTACAATCTTTAACAGTGTTTACTACAAACTCGGGAACACCATGGATATAAACAAGAGATAGATTGGGTTCTGCAACAAACAGTAGAAAGTGTAAACGGGATATTGCGATTATAATTTCTCTCAGGGGCGGCTCCTGATCAAATTTTAGGATGGGCCAGATGATACTATTGTTGTTTCATATTAAATATTGTTTTATATCATTTTGCCAATCTTGCCATTATCATCATTCCACACAACACAACATTTGAAACAGTAGGCTATAAATAGTTGATGCATTAAAAACTGTACTCACGTGGCTCTTATTTATAAATATATTCTCTCCTCTGCGTGGATGAAGCAATTTTAACAGCTTGGTAGATGAGGTCGTAATTATTTAATTTCTAACTTTGTGTTCAGAGCTATGGAAGAAAATGGATTTGTTAATAAAAATTCCACTTTCATTTCCTATGTCGCAAACAATCGACATATTAAATAACTACGCACCGTGCCACAAAAGTTAAAAACAAATTTATACAGTAGAAATTAACTTCAGACAACTGAAAATGTATAAATATAGTTTTGTCTAATGTCAGAAAGCTGCGAACAATAGCTGAATACCTGTGTAAGGGCGTGGGGGGGGGGGGGGGAGGTCGCTTATCCCGTATTTAACAGACAGAAGCAAGAAGTGAAATGAAGGGATATTCTGTTTCGTTTCAAAGCAACGCTATGGGCCCAATCTGCTGGCCCTTGAAGAGAGAAAAAATTCCCTTCATAGCACTGTAGAATTCTCGTGCAAGACAGTGCTATGTCCACTGTTGCCTTACCTGGCCCATGAAGCCATATACTTTACATGGGACTTTCTGTGGACCGGCCCTCGCTATGACGATACACCGTACGAGACTGTCAGGATCTTAACCTAGGGATGAGTTATTTATAATGAATTCCCTTTAGAGATTCTAGAAGGGCAAAACACTTATTTTAAGTTGACTATCTGCAATATAAAGTAATTTAAAAAAACTTAATTAAACAAATTATTTGCCATGCTGCCTAACGGCCTTGGGTGGGCAGGGCCCATTCGGCCCTTAATGACGCACCGTCCCTGATTTCTCTGATCTTGATGGAATTGGAAGCCGGAACTCCGGAGATAGGTGGTTCAAACATTGGGCTGATCGTAGTCCTCCTGAATGTGGTTTCTGCCTAGGAATATCCACAATCCTTACAGACAAATGCCACGTTGGTTCCTTATATCAGGTCCCGGGGTATCTACTGTACTGTACACACACTAGTATGGTCACTGCAGAAACCAGGTTATCAGACAAAAAGCATCACACAACCAAGTACACCGGGCTTATAACGAACATGACACAAGCCCCGAAGTTTGAATTATTAACGACAACAACAACAACATCTCGCTGTTGTAGAAACATTGATCAAGGTTACCTGTATCAGGACACAGATACTTCATTCTTCGGTAGATTTACTGACCATGGTTATGTGACAGAGGTCATATACACTCTTCTTGTTGTAGATACACTGATCCAGGTTATCTGAGATAGCAGGTACGTACTGTGGGGGACCAAGGGTAGTTGAATGCAACATCTACCATCGGTACTTGCAACTGGATATGTAATGCCACTGTAGATATATATATTGTTCTCTTTGATAATAGATTGTTATTAAGAAAAAGGTCGACGTAGTTGTCTATACCTAATTTATATCTCAACATATTGGTGCCGAAAACTCACTTACGAATCACGTACCACCAGTGGCGGCCGACATACTGTTAGGCTGGGAGGGCGATCACAGTATTTTTCCCGCACCTTTTTATAAGTTAACAGAGGAAAAAAGAGTACCGGTAGGCCTAGAATCAAGTTACTTTTATATGCAATGAAAATATCGCTACTCGATATTCTTGATGTCAGATCCCAAAGCTGCCCTCAATACTTGTTTTTATCATTTGGTACCGGTATTACAACAATGATTTCATAGGGTAGCAACACTGAGAAACTGATATGAAAATTACTCTCAAGAGAAAGTTTTCCGCTACCGTTTTTAAAATCGCGTCCACAGAACTCATTTTGAAACGCAGAAATACTTAATCACACTGAGACGTAAGCATAAAAAAGACAGTCAAGCCTTAATGAGTTTCATCTCTAGAGCACAGCCATAACAAGAATTATTATTATTATTACTATTATAGAGACATCACGAGAATATCACTTACGGCACAAGCACTTCCAAACCACAGTCGCACCGGTAAATTAAAAAAACACTACTTAATGATTTACAGATTAATTATCACCAACACAGAGATTACAACTGCTGAATATTACCACCGCACTCAAGACTCTTCAGCACGAAAGCGAAATAGCTCACTGGTGCCAACCTCTTCAGTAACCACAGGAGGCTAGCCAGAGGTCCGTGTTATACTTCACCATTGCAATATGAACCGAGATTCCTGATCTCTGATGTTACACTTAAATGGAAAACCACAGCCTACTTCCAGTCTCCGACCGGGTCAGGAATAGAAAGAATGAAGCTCCCATCTAGGGGCGAGGATAGGAACTGTGCCGGCTGCCGAAGCCTGTCGCTGTCCTCTGGGGCAATGATTAAATGAATGACAGATAAAATGAAATGATAGTGGAGAGTGTTGCTGGAATGAAATTTTTACAGGGAAAACCTGAGTATCCGGAGAAAAACCTGTCTGGCTCCGTTTTGTCCAGCACAGATCCCTCACGGGATTTGAGCCACGGACCCAGCGGTGAGAGGCCAGCGTGCTGCCGCCTAAGCCACGGAGGCTCGCAAGATGCTACACTTAAATATAATTTATATTTTTTGTCTTCAGAGATAAACAAAGGACATGCTGCTCATGGATTAAAGTTGTTTAAATTTATTTTGTATTATATGCAACCATGAATTTATTTTTTATTATATGCAACCATGAATTTATTTTTTATTATATGCAACCATGGAGATTTGATTTATTCATTAACAAGCTGTACCCGGCATGCGTTGCAATGCCAATCAAAGAAAGTGTTGGCGTTGAAATTCTGTTTCTTGAAGTGCTTTAGGATACACAACATGTTAACTGCCTCTAAGCTATCGTAAAATGGATTTTCTAATTTAGAACCATTCGTGGAAGCGTGCACAACAACATTCAAAAGTTTCATCGCTGTCACTCATTTGTTGAATCTACTCGTACGCTACCTATTGTGAAATGGATTTACTAAGTCGAAACCCTTCCCTGGCGTGTACACAATAACTCATCAATGATTCATCGCAATCGGATGAATTGTATATGCACGTATACGGGGTTTTGTTTAAACGATTCGTGCGCTGTCACTCATTTGTTGAATCTACTCGTGCGCTACCTATTGAGAAATGTATTACTAAGTCGAAGCCCTTCCCTGGCGTGAACACAATAACTCATCAAGGTTTCATCGCAATCGAAGAATGTTATATGAACGCAATAGGGGATTTTGTTGAAACGCTTCGCGTGTCGTCACCCATTTGTTGCATCTACTCTTGCGCTACTTATTGTGAAATGGATTTACTAAGTCCCCTTCCCTGGCGGGTACACAATAACTGATCAATGTTTCATCGCAATCGGATGAATAGTATATGAACGCATACCTGATTTTGTTTAAACGATTCGCGCTCCGTCACTCATTTGTTGAATCTACTCGTGCGCTACCTACTGTAAAATGTATTTACTAAGTTAGAAACCGTCACGTAAGTGTCCACAACATCTCACCCAAGTTTCATCGCTATCGGACTAATGGGATATGAAGACATAGGGGACTGTATTGAAACGCTCCGCATGTCGTCGTTCATTTGTCGAATCTACTCGTGTGCTACCTATTGTGAAATGTATTTACTAAGCCAGAAACCTTCCTTGGAGTGTCCACCATATTTCACCCAAGTTTCACCGCTAACGGCAGAATGGTATATGACCTTATACGGGACTTTGTTGAAACGCTTCGCGCGTCGTCCCTCATTTGTTGAATCAACTTGTGCGCTGCATATTGTATAGTGGATTTACTAAGCCAGAAAATTTCCATGACGTGTACACAACATCTCACCCAAGTTTCATAGCTACGGACGAATGGTACATGAATGCATACGGGACTTGGTTGAAACGCTTCGCGTGTCGTCGCTCATTTGTTGATTCTACTCTTGCGCTACATATTGTAATATGGATGTGCTCAGCCAGAAACCTTCCCTGGAGTGTACACAACATCTCACCCAAGTTTCATCGCAATCGGATGAATGGTATGTGAACGTATACGGGACGTTGTCGAAACGCTTCGCGCGTAGTCACGCATTTGTTGAATATAAACGTGCGCTTCGTATTGTAAAATGGATTTACTTAGCCAGAAACCTTTCCTGGAGTGTACACAACAATTCACCAACCATTTATCACTATCAGACGACTGGTATATGACTTCATACGGGACTTTGTTGAAACGCTTCGCGTGTCATCGCTCATTTGTTGAATCTACTGGTGCAATACCTATTGTAAAATGTATGTACTAAGCCAGAAACCTTCCCTGGAGTGTACACAACATCTCACCCAAGTTTCATCGCTATCGGATGAATGGTATATGAAATTATATGGGACTTTGTTGAAACGCTTCGCGCGCCGTTGCTCATTTGTTGATTCTACTCGTGCTCTACCTATTTTTAAAGGGATTTACTAAGCTAGAAACCTTCCCTGGAGTGCACACAAAATCTCAGCCTAGTTTCATCGCTATCGGACGAATGGTATATGAACGCAAACGTGACTTTTTTGAAATGCTTCGCGCGTCGTAGCTCATTTGTTGAATCTACTCGCGCGCTGCCTATTGTAAAGTGGATGTACTAAGCCAGAAAATGTCCCTGCAGTGTACACAACATTTTACGCAAATTTCATAGCTATCGGACGAATGGTATATGAATGCATACGGGGCTTTGTTGAAACGCATTGCGTGTCGTCGCTCATTTGTTGAATCTACTTGTGCGCTATCTACTGTGAAATGTATTCACTAATTTTGAAACTTTCACGTAAGTGTACACAACATCTCACCCAAGTTTCATCGCTATCGGACGAATGGTATATGAACACATACGGGACTTTGTTGAAATGCTTCGCGCATCGTCGCTCATTTGTTGAATCTACGCGTGCGCTACCTATTGTAAAATGGATTTACTAAGTCAGAAACCTTCCTTGGAGTGTACTCAACATCTCACCCAAGTTTCATCGCAATCGGACGAATGGTATATGAACGCATAGGAGACATACCCACAGACATACCCACAGACAAACTATCACGTTACACTGATTTTATATATATATAGATTTGCTTTATTTGCTAATGGGGTGATTCCCCGGCTGGGCGCATGCTCGTAGAGGAGCCAGGGGAGATGACATAAATACCGGTGCTACAGAGCTGTACGGACTCCGCCCGACTTAATGACAACTGCCCGCACACCGCGTCCACAGATTACCCCTCTGGCAGCCGACAAGCGCGCCAGTCTCCGTATTCTCCTTACGTCTCAATCCCCTCGACCGGTCACAATCTTAGGGCGGAAAGCCCAGAGTCCGTAACTCCATACTGAGTAGTGAGCTGCGCGCTTAGCGTGATACCACCAAACACAGTCTTCCTGATGGATAGAGCTACAGTTTTGCATTGACATGTAATTTACTTAGCATTATTAGAGTTCAATTTTTGACTTAAAATATCAAGAGAAAATGAAAATCCCTTTTCGTTCTCTAGGAAGGACACCGTCCTGGAGTCCTTACGGGCCAGCCGCTACTGCGTACCACTACGAAACGAGAAGAAAGGATTCCCGATTTAATATTGACATACGAAGTGAATACGACACTTCACAGCTACGCACGCGGACAAGCGACGTAATTATCCATTCTATACGGTTCTATTTTCATAACGCAGCGTATTACGAGGTAATAATAATAATAATATCGTATGGCCTCGGGTGCCTGGTGCAAGCTTTGTTAATTGACACCCAGAGGGTAGCTTGCATGTCGAATTTCGTCGTTCCTTTGAATGCTATGAAAGTCAAGAAGGTTAGATATCTAAACTCCTTGACACTACAGCGCTTTCAAGTAGAGAATGGAGGAACTTTGTGTTGGCGGAAAATCCTGAGATTAATTTTGCCATTGAACACGGCCTACTGAATTCAAATGGGTTCTTTAACATGCCAACAATGTATGACATGGGTATCGTGATTTTTGTCGCCTTCAAAAATCACTTACCATGGCCAGGGGCGAACCTGCAATCTTGGGGTTGGTAGTCCGACACTATAAACACTCACCCACCGTGGCAAGCTATTACGAGGTAACATATGGCAATATTTTTTTGACTATACAATTGTGGTAAATGTTTCATTGATAACCTCATTGTTCACGAGTAGCTATTTTCATTGCCATTAGCACGGCCATCTACGAATAAGTTCGTGGCAGGTGCTACCATCTGTCGTCAACTACTGAAACCATCAGCACTAGTTCAGTAATACAGATACTTATAAAAAGGTGCGGGAAAAATACTGTGATCGCCCTCCCAGCCTAAAAGTATGTCGGCCGCCACTGGTGGTACGTGATTCGTAAGTGAGTTTTCGGCACCAATATGTTGAGATATAAATTAGGTATAGACAAGATGAAGAATACGAACTAGACGCACAGACTTGTGAAGAATACTTAGACATCTCAAAGCGCGCCATTCAAAAGGGCAATAGCCTCCTTACAAAGAAGAAAGACGAACATATTATGCTTTCTACTCCTACTTCCAGTTCTGACGATCCGCACACGATTATGCAAGGAGTCAAATTACCAACGATACGACTCGAACCGTTCTCGGGTGATATAGAGACTTGGTGCAGATTCTGGGAACAGTTCCAGTCTTCAGTCGACAAGTACCCGACAATATCAGACATTAATAAGCATGTGTTTCTCAGAGGTTACCTCGAAGCCTAGCCAAAGCGGCTCATAGATGTCATAGCGGTAAGCGCAGACACATATGAGCAGACGAAGGCGATACTTGTACCACGATACGGAGATAAGGACAGAATAATCCAGGCCCACCAGGACTTCCTAGAGAATTTAAGGCTGGTATTGTCGAAAAGTCCTCATGAATTGAACTCGACGTACGTGGAGTGTCATCGCCGAGTGCATATGTAGACCCTGGCTAATATACGCAAAGCGACAAAACATCCCAGAAGGTCACATAATGACATTAATGGACTTTCTTAACGAAGAGGTGGAAGGATCACTTAAAACTCAGAATATCAGAGGAGAAACTACCACGCCCGCTCCATTCCTGTATACGCCAACAGCGGCCAGTCTTCACGTTTCTGCGAGAACACCAAGAACGAAAAAGAAAATAAGTCCGTTCTGCGTCTTTTGTGAAAATAAAGGCCATTGGGCCCAAGAATGCATCGCAGTGACCAAACTTGAAGGCAGAATAGCGAAGCTAAAACTCTCCAAACGATGTTTTCTTTGCCTCACCAGAGGACACACTGTTCACCAGTGTACCAAGAAAGGGAAAGTTTCTTGCTCGAAATGCAAGCAACTCCGTCACATATCCATCTGTGACGCAAGCAATACTCAACCTACTTCTGTCAGTGAGATATATGTTACTACTTCACACTTATCGTTTATTCCAACTGCTCGTGTTTGGATCAGAGGGCCCACGGGAGTTTTTAAACTCACACGATGTCTCCTGGACCCTGAAAGTCAATCCAGCTTCATTGCACAGGCTCTCATAGACACTCTTCAACCTTGCGTAACTGACAAGCGAGCTCTGTCAGTGAATGCCTTTGAAGCGCCCGCCGCTGGCTCCCAACTACGACGGCTTGTTCAGTTTTACATGATCGGATTTCCAACTACGAACACCGTCACTCTCACGGCCTTTGAAAGTCAAAACAACTATTCATCGCATCCAAGCGTCAGTCAAGACTTAAGCGATCTGACACTCGCTGATCCTGGAACTAACAAGGAAGAACTCCCTATTGAGGTACTAGTAGGCACGGACCAATACTGGAAGATAGTAAAACCACAGCCGATGCCAATAACTCCTACACTTGTGCTGCTTCCTACAGTCTTCGGTTGGGTTCTGACAGGAAACCGATCCGGAGCTTCGGTCAATTATTTTACTGTAAACCACATCTCAAGCACTAACTGCGGCATATCTGACGAATCCATGAGGTTATTCTGGGATCTGGAAACAATTGGTATTCGAGAGACGCAAGACAGAACAAGTAGTTCCGTGAAGAACTATACAGCCTATTTTCATATATCCTACTTATGTTAATTGCCTCTATCAACATACAAAATTTCAGTTTGATTGCTGTAATAGATTCGTAGATATTGACAACCGACTAAATATTTCGGATGGTCGCCATGTTGGATTTTATATATGTAGGTCCTAGAGTTATGTACTGTTACATGAAGGTTATTGTGTACGTGTAGCATTCAAACTTGAATCGCATGATTAGGACACAGGAAGTAACAACGAGATTTTAAAATTTCGCTCAGCTGCCATCTTGTGGTTATGTAAACAATTGAACTAAATTAAATACCAGTGCATTAAAATGTGTATAAACATTTCCTGTACCAGATTTCATTGCGTTTGGAACATTAAGTCGCGAGAAAGGTCTATTTAAAATTTTCAAATTCGCTTGGCCGCCATGTTCGTTTTGTAGTTAACCAGTTTTTGAAAGTCTTATTGATGAACTTCCAGTAGTGCCCTTCATCTTCGTACAAAATTTCAGGGTGATACCGCTAATAGTTTCAGAGATATAGAATGCTGGTGAAATATTTCGCACATCCGCCATCTTGTGGTTATGTAAAAAATTTAACGAAGTTAGATGTCAGTGCTTTACAATGTGTATAAACATATACTGTACCAAGTTTTATTGCGTTTGGTTGGTTAAATCGCGAGAAACATCTATTTAAAATTCGCATATTCGCGTCGCCACCATGTTGGTTTTGTAGTTACCAGCTTTTCGAAAGTCACATAGGTGAACTTCTAGTAGTTCCCTTTATCACCGCAAAAAATTCCAGGGTGATATCGGGAATAGTTTCGGAGATATTGAATGCTGGTGAAATATTTCGCACAGCCGCCATGTTGGATTGGTGAGACGTAACAAAATTTCATGGGCACGGTCGGGGTCGTCCAGAATAGTGCCATGAACTTACCAAGTTTCATTGAAATCTCTGCAGCCGTTTAGAAGTTATTAGGGGACACACACACACACACACCTTTTGCTCTCTCTCTCACACACACACACGCGCACACATACACACACACACACACGGACAAAAGGTGATCTCATAAGCCTATTTTTTTTTTTCAAAATTAAAAATAGGCTAAAAATTAATGAAAAATATGCAACTATCCTACATGAATTCCACGAGACGTATCGCATCCAAAGACGGAAGAAGAGTTGGATCACTTGCACGAAAAAAGTCGCATATTGTCAGATAACCTGTCAACAGCTCAGAGAAGATTCCAGCCGCTTGAGAAAAGAATGGAACGTGATTCGGATTTCAAGGCAATGTACCACGTACAAATGTTGGACTACATCGTAAAGAATCAAGTTGAGATAGCTCCCGCAAACGAGACTCCTGCAAACGTCTTCTATCTACCACACCACGCAGTCAAGAAGCAAAATAGAAATGGCACTAAATGGAGGATCGTGTTCGACGCCTCTTCTCATGAGCGAGGTCAACCGACGCTAAACGATGCATTACAAATGGGACCAAATCTACTACCCGAAATCGTAGCGACGTTGCTCCGATTCAGATTGTATCGAAGTGCCATTGTCTGTGATGGCAGCCAAAGCATTTTTGCAACTGACCTTAGATGAGAATGATAGGGATCTTACAAGGCTTCTATGGTACAGAATTGAATCTACTGCCGATGGAATTAAGCAGACGACCATGGATATCGTAAAGTAGAGCGTTGCTCGCTTACCATTCGCGCTTACATGCAGCCCATTCCTTCTTTCGGCAACGCTGAGAGATCTCGCAGCACTGTACCCTGAGAAGTACCCAACTGCAACGGAACTTATTGATGGTTGTACCTTTATGCACGATTTTGCCATCAGCGTCGATGATGACAACTTAGCTGTTGTCGTCTATTAAGAACTCGTTTCTCTATTTCGCCACATTAACAACCCATTGTCGAAATGGTTTACCAATTCCCTACCACTCAGAGAAATCTGGATAGCAGAAGGTCAAGAGAAAAAAAACGGAAACACAGGTGCTCGGTGTTAACTGGAATGCAACATCGGATTACATCTTCGCCACTCCAGACGACATTACTAACGAACTAATTGACAAACCAGCAACTAAACGCCAGCTTCATCGAGTTACTACCAAATTGTATGACCCGCTTGGTCTGTTTTCACCAACACTGATCATTGGCAAGATTCTTTTTCAAGACACCTGGTGTAAGTGACTGCAGTGGGATAAAATCTTACCGGTTGATCTTGGCCAGAGATGGCACGCCTGGACTTCGAATATGTCGCATTTGTCTTCAATCCGGGTTCCAAGATGGATTGGTGTATTTACATTCAACGACAATCTTTCTGTGCACGTATTCTGCGATGCTTCAGAAAGAGCATATGGCGCTGTATTGTACGTTAGATCAACCACTGGCACCACTTGAAATGTCAACATTGTCTTCAGTAAAGACAGATTATCACCTGTGAAGGGACTGGAATTACTTGCAGCCTTGATTGGATCACATCTTATTTGCTACTTCTGTCAGGAGACTGGAGTTGATTCTTCTTGCGCTACCTTATGGAGCGATTCGACCGTCACTTTAGGATGGATACGGAACAATCCAAACCGCTGGAACACCTTTGTTTGCAACCGTGTGACCGAAATCCACACGCATACTTCCTCCAGCCAATGGAGACACTGTATCGGCATCGACAATCCTGCATACTTCCTTATAAGAGGACTACACGCACAAGAGATGACCTCGAAAGATTCGTGGTGGCAAGGGCCTTCTTGGCTTGCCCAGGATCCTAACTCGTGGCCTCGTGATATAACTGTGCCGGACACTGCTCTGCCAGAGGAAAAGAAGATTTCTCAAATCCTCGTTGTTACGGCCCCAGAAATATTGCTCACGCATTACGCTTCAGTTCATACTGGAGGATGTTACACGTTGCCGCGTTTATTCTTCGGTTTGTAAGGTGCTTGAAAGAGAAGAGAAAAGGAAGTGAAAACTATCTAACTGCCGAAGACATAGAGGCAGCAAGGATGTATTGGATACGTCAGGTGTAACATGAATGCTTCATTTGAACGGATGGCCTTGAAGAAACGACAACCACTATCGAAATCATCCAAGATTTTTCGATTCAATCCCTTCCTGCAAGACGGTATTATTCGCCTTGGAGGCCGTCTACAATTTGCAGACCTGACTAATAATGAGAAACATCCAGTGCTTTTGGACGTTTCACATGCATTCACTCATGTTATCAAACAGACCCCCATCAGGCTTCATCACTTGGGTGGCCGTGTAATACTAGAAGAACTTCGCACAAAATTTTGGATTCTACGAGCCAGACAAGTCATCAAGATGTCTACCATGCAAAATATCTCACAAGAAGAGTTGTGAAGAGATAGAAGCCCCATTGCCATTGGATCGAGTTCGCTCTACTCGACCATTTGGTGTAACTGGCATTGACTTTGCCGGTCCACTCAACATAAAGTCAGGGAACGAGCTCAGAAAGGTACTCGGTCGTTCGCAGGTCGATCAAGAAGGACTCTACACTGTACTGATCAGTATTGAACCCACCCTGAATTCACGTCCCATTGGCAAGACGGAACAACCTTGAAGCTCCTACATCTTCTCACTTTCTGAACGGGGAGAAACTCACGACCCTTCCAAATGGACCTGAGCCTGGTGGAAGAAGAGATCTGATCAAAGAATTTCGATTAAAGATGAACATATATGGCGAAAAAGTGTCCGGCTGGTAAATATCCGAAACTGCGATTTGGAGACCTTGGCCTCTTACAAGAAGACGTCCTGCCTAGGCATATGAGGAAGAGAGCCCGAGTCGACGATATACTGAAAGGGAGAAATGGCCGACCGAGGACAACCATCTTGCGTCTCCCCGATGGTTCTAGAGTTAGCCGACCGGTGCAACTGGTGATTCCTCTCGAAATCAACCAGGGTGGGGAGGATGTGGGGGACCAAGGGTAGTTGAATGCGACATCTATCATCGGTACTTGCAACTGGCATATGTAATGCCATTGTAGATAAGTGTTGTTCTCTTTGATAATAGATTGTTATTAAGAAAAAGGTCAACGTAGATGTATATACGTAATTTATACCTCAACATGTATTGCTCTAGTAGAATAATTGTTGAAGGTTATGCAACTGAGGTCATAGATATTTTCCTGTTCCAGATACACTGATCCGCGATATCTGGAATCACAGATAGACCTACATCTTGCTCAAGTAGAATCGCCGAACAAGACTAAATAACTGAGATCACAGATACATCTTGCTTTGGTAGGAACAGTGAGAAATGAAGATACAGTGACGTAATAAAACAAAAGAAAACTTTGCAGCGCAGCCCAACTTCGCACATTATAATTATCAGAAAACACAGAGCATGAAACTTCGCTAAATTATCACCATTAAAATAAAATGAAAATATTTGTTTGTGTGCGGCAAGTTTATTTTTGTTATTAATTTATCACTGAAGCTAATTTCCCTGCACCAAAGAGAGTTTTCAACTGGAGTAACTAGTATAAATTATTGGGCTTGCGCGTTTAAGAATACATTTCTGGAAGTTTATTCCCAGAATTCGAGCTAATTATACAAGCAACATTAACTTGGTCGCAGTCACTTTCTGTGGTGTACGAGCGTGCACTGAGGTCCCGGTCCAGATGGGCACGTGTTCTATTCCCGGCTCTACCACGATATCCAATTCTTGTTTTAGGCTGGGACGCGCTACAATCAGCCTATTATCTGTATGTATAACAAGTAGTTCGCTGAAGAACTAAACACCCTATTTTCATATATCCTACTTAAGTTCAACATGTTCAACATACAAAATTTCAGTTTGATTGCTATCATAGATAAATATGTATTGAGTACCGTCTAAATATTTCGGATGGTCGTCATGTTGGATTTCTATATATGTCGGCTATAGAGTTATGTACTATTAGATAATGATTTTTGGGTTGGTTCATTATTCAAACGTTCACTTCGATCACATGATTAATACACAAGAAATAAAAACTTAATTCTAAAATTTCGCACAGCCACCATTGAGGTTATGTGAACAATTGAACTAAATTAGATCCCAGTGCATTACAATGTGTATAAACATTTACTGTACCATATTTCACTGCGCTCAGATGGTTAAATCGCGAGAAAAGTCTATTTAAAAGTTTCACCTTCGATTGGCCACATGTTCGTTTTGTATTTTACCGTTTTCTGGAAGTAATAGCTGAACTTGTAGTAGTACCCTTTATCACCGTACACAATTTCAGGGTGATATCGGTAATAGTTTCGGAGATATAGAATGCCGGTGAAATATTTCGCACATCCGCGATCTTGAGGTTATGTAAACAATTGAACTAAATTAGATGCCAGTGCAATACAATGTTTATAAACATTTGCTGTACCATGTTTCATTCCGATTGGATGGTTAAGTCGCGAGAAAAGTCTATCTAAAAGTGTCAACTTCGCTTGGCCGCCATGTTCGTTTTATAGGTAGTAGAATTTTGAAAGTCTCATAGATGAACTTCTAGTGGTGCTCTTAATCACCGTACAAAATTTCAGGGTGATATCAGTAATAGTGTCGGAGATATAGAATGCCGGTGAAATAATTCGCACAGCCGCCATGTTGGATTGGTGAGACGTAATAACATTTGAAGGACTCGGTCGGGGTCGGCTGAAATTCTACTATGACCGTACCAAGTTTCATTGAAATCGCTCTAGCCGTTTAGAATTTATTTTTGGGTGCACACACACACACACACACACACGGGCAAAAGGTGATCTCATAATCCTATTTTTTCATAACATGAAAATAGGCTAAAAATTAATGTTTCTTTTGTAGTTTGTTTTTTTGTTCCGTATGCGTTCATATACCATTCATCCGAATGCGATGGAACTTTGGTGAGTTGTTATGCGCACGCCAGCAAAGGTTTCTGAAGTTGTAAACCCATTTTACAATAGGAGGCGCGTGAAACGTTTCAACAAAAGAACTTTGGTAAGTTGTTATGTGCACGCCCAGGATAGTTTCTGTATTAGAAAATCTATTTAACAATAAATGGCACGCGAGTCGTTTCAAAAAAGGGGCTTTGGTGAGCTGTTATGAGCACGTCCACTTGGCAGAACTGGACAGAATCAAATACATACAGCGACATTTAGTTCATGAGCAACATAATTTACTTAATTTGTCCATCCATCTCTCTAAGAGATTAGTTTTACTTGCAGTTCATCATTTAAACTAAGCCGGCTGTGACTGGTGCAGATCGCCGGCGTGCGTACACGGTTCAGCCAGTGGTGGTGCATACTTTTATACTTTTACCAAACATGTTGAATAATGTGTACTTACAGTTCTCATATGCGATGTTGAAAATGTCCTCCCTCTCTTGTAACACACACCTGACATCTTCTGATGAATGAATGTCTGTCAACTCTTTTATTATTTACGGAGCCTGTTTCATTGAATCGCTTAGCGAGCCTCCTAATTGTACTGGCATTAGGCACAGGTCTTCTTGGAAACTTGATTCGAAATTTTCGTGTCGTTTCAGAACAAGGATTTCTGCTTTTCATATACGAATTATGAATATACACACGTTCGTGCAATGTGAATTGGTGTCTAGGCATGACCAACAATCACAGTAATCACAATACTCACTGAAAATGCAACACTAACGTCTAAGCTTTGCAGATACACGTCCATATGAAAGACTGAACACGTGTGAATTAACGATATGAGTCAGCGGAGCGCGTCACCACTGGCTGAACCAGGTACGCGCGGCCGCGATCTGCGCCAGTCACAGCCGGCTTAGCTTACCGTGTTTACTTGCGCGCACATATATAATGACCTTGTATTTTGTCGTATACAGCTCAGTGATGTTCAAGTTTATCACCATATTTATGGATCTATACTCCGCAGTTTACCCAATTCTATTCCTTTAACACGTCAGATTTGATTATTCTGTTCTTTGTCTTCTAACCTATAATTTTCATTCGGTATCAAATTAACTGATCCACATATTTAATACATGTTCCTAAAAGTTTTCCGATATGCTTTCTCAAATACTAGTATTTTCCTTGATTTGCTGTGTTAGTTCTACACATCGCAAACTAAATATTATATTTTCTAAACTTGATAATAAAACTATTCACAACGGTCGGAAGAGTGCCTGCTTAAGTTACTAATTTATCTACTCCTCGATTTCATACACTTCCACATTTATAACAAACTTCCCAATTTACTGTTATTTTCCTTTTAATACTTACCATTGCATCCATACGTTTTCCAACTTAATATTAATATGCATTGCAATGCCTGCCAGTTACAGCTAATAAATTACTGATAATGACTTACTTTTATAACGTATAATTTACTTTTAATTGTGCCCCCGTAAATAATGCGTTCAAGTTGCTTCTATAGCTGCTTCAGGACATGCATGATGAAAAAATCGATTTTTATTTTATTTTGGCGCCATACAGTTCTTCATTCTTTTCTGAATCCAAATATATATAGTTTGTTGGGGTTTTGATGTCTACAACTACCTTAAATTCGTTTAAAAAAATTAGCGTCCCATGCTCTGAATAATACACTTTTAACTTTGCCAGCTGTTTTCCGTTAATACTCATTTTTAGCCTATTTTCAATTTTGAAAAAATAGGCTTATGAGATCACCTTTTGTCCGTGTGTGTGTGCGTGTGTGTGTGATTCGTGTGTGTGTCCTCCCCCCCTAATAAAATCTAAACGGCTGGAGCGATTTCAATGAAACTCGGTAAGTTCATAGCACTATTTAGGCGACCCCGACCGTGGCCTTCAAATTTTGTTACGACTCATCAATTTAACATGGCGGCTGTGCGAAATATTTCACCAGCATTCAATATCTCCGAAACTATTACCGATATTACCCTGACATTTTGTACGGTGATAAACGGAACTACTATAGGTTCACTTATGTGACCTTTGAAAACTTGGTAATTGGAAAAACCAACATGGTGGCCAAGCGAATTTGCGACTTTTAATAGACGTTTCTCGCGATTTAACGTACCAAACGCAATGAAACTTGGTACAGTATATGCTTATATACATTGTAATGCACCGACATCTAACTTCGTTCAATTGTTTACATAACCACAAGATGGCGGATGTACGAAATATTTCACCGGCATTCTATATCTCTGAAACTATTAGCGGTATCTCCCTGAAATTTTGTACGGAGATAAAGGCCACTACTGGAAGTCCACCTATAAGACTTTCAAAAAACCGGTTAACTACAAAACGAACATGGCGGCCAAGCAAATTTGAAAATTTTAAATAGACCTTTCTCGCGATTTAATGTTCCAAACGCACTGAAATCTTGTACAGGAAATATTTATACACATTGTAATGCACTGGTATCTAATTTAGTTCAATTGTTTACATAACCTCAAGATGGCGGTTTTGCGAATTTTAAAATTAAGTGTTTATTTCTTGTGATGTAGTCATGCGATCGAAGTGAAAGTTTGATTAATGAACCTACGGAATAATTTTCCTTTAATGGTACATGACTCTATGGCCTATACATTTAACAATCCAACATGGCGACCATCCGAAATATTTAGACGGCTCTGAATATCTACGAATCTATTATTGCAATCAAAATGAATTTTTTAATGTTCATAGGGGCTATGAACTTAAGTTCACCTATAGGACTTTAAATAACCTGGTGATCATAAATCCAACATGGCGGCGACGCGAAGTATACATATTCACATGGACGTTTCTCGCAATTTAACCATCCGAGTGCAGTGAAACTTGGTACAGTAAATCCTTATACGAATGGTAATCCACTGGCATCTAATTTATTTCAATTGTTTCCATAACCTCAAGATGGCAGCTGTGCGAAATTTTATAATCCCCTTGTTACTTCTTGTGTCCTAATTATGCGATTGAAGTTTGAATACTACACGCACACAATAATCTTCATGCAACAGTACATAACTCTAGGACCTACATATATAAAATCCAACATGGCGACCATCCGACATATTTAGTCGGTTCTCAATATCTCCGAATCTATTACAGCAATCAAACTGAAATTGTGTATGTTGATAGTGGCAATTAATATAAGTAGGATATATGAAAATAGGCTGTATAGTTCTTCACGGAACTACTTGTTCATGTTTAGGTACCAATAACTAGGAAACCATTTAAGGTAGAGGGCTAATTTTTTTACATTAACTTGCCTAATGGAGTACTTGAATGTTAACCTACTTTCACTTCCAAAACATAGTAGGCATGGATTGGGAAGAGAGAAATTGATACATATTTTTGAATAAATTTAATAAGAAAGAGTTCGTCATCTGCCATGATCCATTCCAAGTATGTTAACAAAATTTGAGAATATTTGATTGAAAAACAACTGAGAAATGTGTACCTGAAGCAACTCATACAACATATTTTTGAAAATGTATCTGTCCAAATTTGTATTCATTTCACACATCCTATAAAAGCAAAGTAGCACTACATGGTCAAACACAGCTCAGAATATACCGCTTCTTATATGTGACAAGAATCATAGCTGTACCTTTAGCATAAACCCAGAAAATACTTAGTAAAGTGATGCCACAAAAATACTTTTTCATCGTTTAAGAATACGTGGTGACCTTCAGTGAACCACATCCGATGATGCTTTCCTTACGAACGAAACATGACATTTAAATAAGGCCCTTTCGAGAAGTGTAAATAAAAATATAAATTGGATCCAAGGAATTTCCTGATTAGCAGGTTTAATTCACCGCCCAATTTAAGCGGACATATTATCGGATTGACCGACTGATAAACAATCATTTTACTAGTCATTCAGTTAGTTATTGATTTAAGGGGCGGAACAGTGAGGTCATCCACCCCTATTCCTTTCCTAGATTGCGAAGACAACACTGCAGAAACTAAACTTCCAATATCTCTATATAATTTATGTCTTGCGAAGTGTAATTTAGGCCTACGTTTTGCGGGTCTGCCAACCTTGTAGGAATCGCTCAATTTAGGTGTACTGTATAATGGGTTAGTTTTTTATGTCTCCGGGTTGGCACCACCTATTATTGTTTACAACACTGAAACCGTATAAATACAGGATATAACGAAATATGTGGGAAAGCTCCGGGGATTTCATAAAGGACCTGGCAACAAGCAAAACATGTCCTGTAAATATATTATGGTGTATGTGCCGTGTTACAAGTATTGCTTGTGGTGTGCTTAACACAGATGGCGCCACGATACTAGTTGGTCATGTGTGGAGGGAACACGGGCCATTTGTACGTATCGTCGCTATTGAAGTCTCTGTGCAAATGGATAAGGTGTCAGGGACTGACACCGTGGCCTCCTCGTTCTCCCGATCTCAACCATTTGGCTTCTACTTATGGGGTCTGTTGTGATCCGAACAGCAGTTCTGAAGCAGTGATGCCAACCCGTGGGATTTGTCCCAAATTGTGGGACATTTTTACAAATATATTTCGGAAAGGGTTAAAGGGATTTTTAGCCTACTTTTCACATTTTGCAAAAAATGAGGAAAAAGTAGACTTATGAGATCGATCAGGGAAAAAGTATGTCTGTCTGCCTGTCCTTTTGTCTGTCTGTCAGTCAGTCTGCGTGTGTGTGTGTCCCCCCCCCCCTATCAACTCCTAAACGGCTGCAGCAATCAAAACCAGATTTGGTATGAGTAAAGATCTATACCGGGACATCTCAATGTCACACTTGAAAATGATGTCAGTGCTACCAACTGCTGAAAAGTCGCAATTGAAATTTGAGCTCCATGTTGGATATCTTGGAATGTATACATGGGAACTATTCCAAACTTGGCACACATAGAGATAATAATACTTCAGTTTAATTTTCATGAGGCCATACATAACAGTGTTGCCAAAATGATTCTAAGCTTAATAATAGGTCCCATTTTTAAATGCATATAGCTCCTACACTATCAATTGGAAACCAAATTTCGTATGTAGGCTACTATGTGTGCATAAACAGATATGACTGAGCGTATTCTTAAGAGACACCAGGGCTGCCAACTGTCAATAAATGCTCTCTCTATTTTTTATCCAAATACCAATATATCAGAAAGCATGCGAGCCAACAGCTCTAAGCTTTGCACACATATAGTGCCTGACATTGTAAATTAATTTGGAGCTACTAACGTATGTCATGTCAGTCCTACCAACATGATTCTAAGCCTGCTGATAAGACCAATTTTTAAATATATGTAACTTCTATACTCTCAATTGGATTTCAACCAAATTACGTATGTGCTATGTGTACCATAACAGATATGACTATGCGTATTCTTAAGAGCAATCAAGGCTGCCAACTGTTAATTAATGCTGTTTATATTTTTACCCAAATATCAATATATATCAGAAAGTATGCAAGCCAACAGCTCTAAACTTTGCGCACGTATAGAACCTGACGTTCTATATTAATTTGGAGTAACTAATATACGTCAGTGTTGCCAACATTATTCTAAGCCTGCTGATAGGTTCAATTTTAAAATACCAGTATTTTCTATACTAACAAATGGATGTCATCCCAAATTGGCACAACAATAGATCATAATATTTCAGATTATTTCTGACCAACACATGCATGACATTGTTGCCAACATGATTTTACGCGCGCTGATAGATCCAATGTCTAACCGCATGTAACGTCCATGCTATCCATTGAACTTCAACCAAATTTTGTATTCTGTTTCTTAAGAGATGGAATTAAGAATACATTCAGTCACCAGGGCTGCCAACTGTAGTGCTCTATTAGGCTACATTATTCCAGGTATACAGTATTTCGAACTAATTACAAATTTTGATATTACCAACCTAATTTCGTCATTATTCTAGATAGATCCATATAGATCATTCATTGGCATAAATCTTAAATTTTAAGAAAAGTAGGCTCTTTATTTCGTCACGGAACTACTTGTTTTGTTGTTGTTGTTGTTGTTGTTGCAAAAGGTGAGGTGTATTTGGAATATTTGGCCAATGTCATACATCACCTGCAGAGCTACCATTAATACATAAAAACGTGCACAATAGGTATGATTCATAGATGCTGATACGATAAAAATAAACCTTTCACGGAAGTAGAGTATTGCAATACAATCGCCAACTGCCGCTTGTGGAGTATTCTTTGGAATACACGGTCAGTCACAGTTAGCTTTTGCTGCTCTTCGATTTATCTATTTTATTTAATTCCTTCCTCGCTGTAATCTTTTTTATTTTAATCTTTGTGCATTTCTCATAGTTCGTCCGTCGAGTACAGTGCAAAGCCCTCCCACGGGCCAGTCTCCTGTCCTCTTGAGACTTTTAAACTAGACGCCATGTCAATTTATAAACCAACCGTCACCAGGAACAATCGCCTGCTCTACATGAAAAGAAAGCTAAGTACAAAACTTCAATGTTTTCAAACATATTTTAATGGTTTTTAAAGAGCTAATTGTTTTTTAATTTAAATTTATATACAGTGTGTGGAATTGCTAACTTTAGTGCAATAACCGTCTTCGAGGGATTTTTCTTGTCATGCTCTAGCTATCTAAGCTGACTTTAAAACATGAAAATTTAGTACTTCTTGTACAAATTAAATGGGAAACCTTCCCACACCGAGGGATTTATGTTAAATCAACCACTGTCTATAAAACTTAGCTTTCCAACGCGGGACCTCTCTTGCCCAATTTAACCGTCATCATAACTCCAGAACTTTTATGTCAACCAATCTTTCTATTATTCAAGCAATCTAGTATTTTCCAAGCCAAAATATGGGAATACTTTTCCTCACAGGGGAATTCATGTTACATTAACTGCTGGTCAACACCTAATTTGCTTTCCACCGTGGGAACTTGACTGCATCATTTAACTGCAACCCATAAACTTTCCAACGCAATAAACTGATTCAAGCTCAAATTATACTAAGGGTTCTCCACAACAGCAATAACTTTCCCTTGTTCTACGAACCTACATACACTAAGATAGTGAAGTTTTCCAACTTATCAAAAACTATCAGTGCTTCGAATTTGCGTGTGCTAAGTATCTTCCGCGCCGCGTTCGGTTGAGAGAAAATGAATCTGGCCAAGACTTTTTCCTAAAGTTGCTATTTCCCTTTCCCAAATACCTTTTACTAACCTAAATTAAACTTAACTATTGTTTTTTTTCTTTTTCGAAGAGGCTTAGCCCATAGATGCTCCCTCCCATTTTGTCGGATTTACCATACCTTCATTCTGTATAAGCTGTGGCTAGCCCACATTTTAATACGTATCTTTGCCTTCTAAAATTAGGGAATTGTACTTTTTCTAATTATAAAGGAGTTAACTAATTGTAATCCAGGCTTCGTTAATACGACCTGTGAATTTTTTGTATATTATCTCTAGTAATTTTTATTAAAAAACAAGCTGTACCCGGCATGCGTTGCAATGCCAATCAAAAGAAGTGTTGACATTGTAATTTTGTTTCTTGAGGTGCTTTTGGATACACAATATTTTCTTCAATTTCCGTTTACTGCCTCTAAGCTATCGTAAAATGGATTTACTAATTTAGAAATATTTGTGAGAGCGTACGCAACAACTCACCAAAGTTTCATTGCAATCGGATAAATTGTATATGAACGCAGAAGGAACTTTGTTGAAACGCTTCGCGCGTCGTCACTCATTTGTTGCTTCTACTCGTGCGCTACCTATTGTAAAATGTATTTACTAAGTTGAAAATCTTCCTTGGCGTACACACAACAAATCATCAATGTTTCATCGCAATCGGATGAATGGCATATGCACGCATACGGGATTTTGTTTAAACAATTCGCGCGCCGTCACTCATTTGTTGAATCAACTCGTGCGCTACCTATTGTACAATGCATTTACTAATTCAGACCCCCTTACCTGTAGTGTGCACAACAACTCACCCTAGTTTCATCACAATCGGAGGAATTGTATATGAACGCAGATAGAACTTTGTTGAAACGATTCGCGCGCCGTCACTCATTTGTTGAAACTACTCGTGTGCTACCTGTTATACAATGTACTTACTAAATTAGAAACGTTCCCTGCAATGTACACAATAATTTACTCAAGTTTCATCGCATTCGGATGAATGGTATATGAACGCATAAGGGATTTTATTTACACTATTTGAACGCCGTCACACATTTGTTTAATCTACCCGTGCGCTACCTATTGTACAATGGATTCACTAAGTCAAAAACCTTCCCTGCTGTGTGCACAAAAAACTCACCCAAGTTTCATCGCAATTGGATGAATTGTATATGAACGCATACGGGACTTGGTTGAAACGCTTCGGGCGTCGTCACTCATTTGTTGAATCTACTCGCGCGCTATCAATTGTAAAATGGATTTACTAAGCCAGAAACCTTCCATGGAGTGTACACAACATTTCACCCAAGTTTCATCACTATCTGACGAATGGTATATGAATGCATACGGGACTTTGTTAACGCTTTGCGTGTCGTCACTCATTTGTTGAATCTACTCGTGCACCATCTACTGTGAAATGTATTTACTAACTTAGAAAGCTTCACATAACTGTACACAACGTCTCACCCAAGTTTTATCGCTATCGGACGAATGGTATATGAACACATACGGGACTTTTTTGAAAAGCTTCGCGCGTCGTCGTTCATTTGTTGAATCTACTCCTGCGCTACCTATTGTAAAATGGATTTACTAAGCCAGAAACCATCCTTGGTGTGTACTCAACATTTCACCCAAGTTTCAGCGCAATCGGATGAGTGGTATATGAACGCATAGGAGACATACCCACAGACAGACAAACTATCACGTAACATTGATTTTTATATATATAGATAGCGGTACTTTGCGCTTGTGATTTGTTCTTTCGTTTCTGTTACAATGAGAAATCTAATACATTTGTTTATAGCCTTTTCGATTGCCATAAGGGCATTCTAAAAGTGCTTGAATCATACCCATTAAACTTTCAAAGTTACAATTGATTTACAAGTATCGTCACAAACTTCAAATTTCTTAATCGTAAGCACACTTTTTAAAAAATCATTGTGAGATTTTAGTGCTTTATCAGGTTAGAAATGTCTACTATATTTAATATTGTTCATTGTAAATCTCTTATTATTAGGTCTGAGAACTTGGAATTTTATAAACAATTGTTATTCTTAACTCAAATGAAATCCCAACCTAAGTATTGTTACGTTTCTAAATTCTATACTTTTTGTTAAATAAAATTGTTTCTATTTTTCGCTTTATCTTTCTCGCTAGAATCACGATTAGGCAGGACCTTCTTTTTCCTGATTCTTCCTCTAAGCTTAAGTCCTCTTTACTAAAACGGATAATTCCTCGAACAATAAAGTCTTTACTACTTATTGCATTTAAACTAAAACGTCAAGTAACAACATTTTCAAAGTTTCTCTTGGTTTTCATAGCCAATTCTAGCAATCCATTGAGGCAAGTACAGCTAGCTCCGCAAGCTTCTTACTTGTAGAGATTTTCTCTCTGACTTATGGTTTGTTTTCAAAATTTAAGTTTTATTTGAGTTAGGTTTGAGGTCTTCCTCTGTTCTAAACTTTTAATCGGCATCTTGCTGGATAAAAGCTTAGTTTTCCTTAAGTGCAAAAATAGGTATTCGTTTAAGATTTTTGCAAAAAACAATAACAACTTCACTAAAATCATTAAAACAACTTTGTCTCTTCACTATCTGGAGGCATTCGATTGGTTTGCCAGAGATCCAACAGTGCCCAGAAATAAAATTATCACTCCAAATTCAAATCTTTCCAGCATTTTTAAATGCAAAATAAAATCTAACCCTTCTGAAGGAAAGTTATTACATCCTTTCCTTTTGGCTTACTTTGTCTTGCCAGACTACCACTCGTACCCATAGTACTGAAATATCGGCTCGAGAGGGAAAGTACACTTCCCAAGCACTTGCGGGCAACCTCCAATCATGCTGCGCTCTCCGCTTGCCTTGTGCGAGTCCCCACTAAAGTTAGACATTTCATACGGTTTGCACGGCTAAATTCCTTTATATCCTATATATATTTACTTAAAGTTTTGTGTTGGATTCTCGTCTTATCTACCAATAATTGTCTCTATGCCGAACCCCATCTCCTTTTCTCTCTTATAATCTTCCCTTAGGTAGTGTTAATCAATCAGCAAAAACCTACCAGCTTGTGCGATAACAGACAGTTTTGTGTGTTCTTGGATATTAAAACGAATGTTTTGTGTTATTGTGAAATCTTCATTTTAAAAAAATTCAAAGACTTACACATCTTTTTAGCCTACTTATGAGATCGATCCGGGCAAATGTGTGTCTGTCTGGCTGGCTGTGTGTCCCCCCCCCCTATCAACTCCTAAGCGGCTGCAGCAATCGAAACCAAATTTGGAATGAGTTAAGATCTATACCTGAATATCTCAAGCACATATATGAAAATGATGTTGGTGCAACCAACTGCTGAAAAACCGCACTTGAAATTTGAGCTCCATATTGGATATCTTGTAACCTATGCCTGGGAACTATTCCAAAATTCGCAAACATATAGATAATAATATTTTATTTTAGTTTAATTAATGGCAGTGTTACTAAAATTATTCCAAGCCTGCTGATAGGTCCAATTTTTAAATGCATATCACTTCTCTACTATGAATTGGATTTCAACGAAATTTCGTATGCAATATGTGTACATAAACAGATATGACTAAGTGTATTCGTAAGAGCCACCAGGGCTGCCAACTGTTAATAAAAGCTCTCTCTCTATTTTTATCCAAATAACAATATATCATAAAGTTTGCAAGCCGACAGCTTTTAACTATGCACACGTATATTACCTGACATTCTAGTTTAATTTGAAGTAACTAATAGACTATACGTCAGTGCTACCAACATGATTCTGAGCCTGCTGATAGGATCACATTTTAAATACATGTAACTTCCATACTAACAAATGGATTTCAGCCAAAATTGGCACAACAAGATATCATAATATTTCAGATTATTTCTGACCAACACATACATGATATTGTTGCCAACATGATTTTTCGCGCGCTGATAGATCCAATGTAGCGTCCATGCTATCCATTGGATTTGAACCAAATTTTGTATTATGTACCTTAAGAGATGGAACTACGAATACATTCAGTCACCAGGGCTGCCAACTGTAGTGCTCTATTAGTCTACATTATTTCGATAATCTTATATATTAAAATAGTTTTCAAAAAAAATCACCTTTTACTAAAACTGAAATATCTCGGGAAGTATTTGCGCTACGACGACGTTTGTTGTCTTAAAATGTATTGCCCGTGAAGCACCGTCGATTGATATCCACCTTACTTGATTATATCATTCGAGTATTAAAATAATTGCGAATATTACTTCCTGCAAGGTCTCACGAAAATAGAATATCGAATGACTTGACGGACATAGGCGACAACGACTAACACTGTATCATGATATTCAACGCCGCGCCAATAATAAATCTAACTTGATATTAACAGAGAGTTCCCTAATTACGTCATGATATCGTTAACTTCTACCTTCTCCACTCGGGGCTAATGTCACATGTATCTATACATGATATCGTTAACTTCTACCTGTTCCACTCGGGCGCTAATGTCTCATGTATCCATACAATAAGTAGAAGGGGATTCTGTGCACATAATTTTATTAAAACTTCTCCAAGAATGGATTACTTTGAGACTGAAATGCTCAAGCACAATCAGCAGTCATTTTCCTAATGACACTGTCATGTCAACATCTGTTTGAATGACAACAAATACTGTATACGAAAGACAACTAATTTCACGAAGATGCCGCTACAGTCGAATGTTGGAACCGCCATTTTGTATTGTGTATCCGATCTTTCTGTTATATAGTCTTTGGTCTCACCTGCTACAAACTGTCTTCTTTTCGTTTCATCATTCGTCCTTATAGGTTGTGTGCTCAATCAATACAATGAATCATATTATGATGAATGAGAGGCGACACTCAATTACAAATGTTATAAAGATTAAAGGTGACGGTAATTGTCTGTTCAGGTCATTGGCATATTGTGAGTACAACAATCAGAGTTTATTTTCACAGGTTAGAAAGCGAATTGTAAAACATGTTACAGACAAGTGGAATAATTATTCTTCCTTTATTGTTGGCAACAGCGATATGTACGAAACTGCTATCAATACGAGCGATGATTACAAAATGTATATGTCTATGAATGGTGTTCATGGAGGTCATGTTGAGTTAGTTGTCGCTGCTCAAGTTTGCAAAATGGATATTTATTCGTGGATTACTACTGTCGTATGGAGCAGACGCCATGCATGTACGAGCAGTAAATGAAAATCTCAGAGTCGGTCGTATTGTAGTTTTGCCATCTTCGTTTACAGGTAGCCCAAGGAAAATATTGCAAAATTATCAGGATACGATGGTGATAGTGAGGAAGTTTGGAAAGCCAGATTTATTCATTACGTTCACCTATAATGCTGGCTGGCTGGAAATACTTAACAGCATTCATCTCTGGGAAACGGCTAATAATAGGCCTGATATTGAAGTGAGAGTTTTTCATTGCAAAGTAAAGGAATTGCTACGATTGATTAATGTTAAGGAAATTTTCGGTAAAAGCATATCTATATACAGTGGAATGTCAAAAACGAGGTCTCCCGCACATCCATTTTTAACATTAACGGAAGATTGTAAGTTTCGAGAAATTTCTGACATTGACAGTGTGGTGTCAGCCGAAATACCAGACCTCGAGGATGAAGCGCTATACGAGTTGGTAAGGCGTCATATGGTACGGTACATGGTCCTCGCGGATCTTTGAATACTGCTTCAGTCTGTATGAAGGATGGCGTATGTAAGAAAGATTTCCCTAAACAGTTTCAGGAAGAGACCATAGATAATGCCAATGGTTATCCTTCGTATAGGAGAAGAAATAATGGACGGATTATTATAAAAACAATTCGAGGCATTGACATCGAAGTCGATAGTCGATTCATTGTTCCCTACAATCCATTTCTTTTACTTTACGTGCAAGCTCATATTAATGTTGAAATATGCTCAAGTGTTCGGAGTGTTAAATACATCCACAAATATCTTATATATTAAAATTCACAAGTATGTGTATAAAGGTCATGACTGCTGCATTGTTAAACTATGTCCTGAAGGCGAAACGGTGAACTTCGATGAAATTACTTATTTCCTAAATATGTTGGTCCAACAGAAGCCGCATTCAGGATATTTTAATTTCACATGCATGAACAGTCACATTCTATCGTGCGATTACCAGTTCACTTGCCAAACTTGCAAAATTACTTTAAAAATGATAACGCTCCTGATATTTTACTTCAAGCACAGTTGCACAAGCGTTGTTCAAGTTAAATCAAGATTCGCAAGCCAGAAGTCCGTATATATATATATCCTGAAACACCAGTACATTACTTCTGGAATAAGGGCAACAGCCAGTGGCAAAAAAGAAAAAATGTTTCAAAATCTATAGGCAGAATGTATAATGTTTCGCCTACAGAAACAGAAAGGTATTATTTACGGCTGTTATTGCTTCACGTCATAGGTGCTACCAGCTTCCAGGATCTACGAACATACAAAGCAGTTATCTATTCTACTTTTAAAGAAACAGCTAAGGAGCGAAGTTTGCTGATTGACGATTCTGAATGGCAGCGTTGTTTGGCAGAAGCGTTACAATTTCAGATGCCTTCTCAGTTACGACAACTGTTTTCTTACATATGTATCTTTCAGACCCCTTCAAATGTAAGATAGTTATGGGACATTTTCAAGAATTCATTATCAGAAGATTATCTGCAGTTTCACGAACCTAACATTGCATATCAGTTCACTCTTATACATATTTCTAATACATTAAAGCTCCATGGTCTTCCCATTATTTCTCTCGAATTGCCAGCTATTATTGATAATTTCCCTCAGACAAATTTACCAATGAATTATCCAAAACTTAATGAGGATCAATTAAGTCGGATGATAAACCAAGCAAATGGAAACCAAACGGCTATAATTACAGAAATGTTGGTGTTAGTACAAAACAGCATTGAAAGGATGAGTAATGCATATTTCATTGACGCTCCAGGGGGCACCGGAAAAACATTTCTTTACCAATGCTTGATTCACAGTTGCGCAAATTTGGGGTTAAATGTAGTTTCTGTTGCATGGACTGGTATTGCAGCAATGTTGCTACCTCGGGGGCGAACTGTACACAGCCAGTTCAAGTTACTTCTACATTTACATGAAAGTTCTGTATCAGGAATAAAAGTTAACAGCAAGGAAGCATTTTATATTCGTTCAGCAAAACTTATCATCTGGGATGAAGCCTCTATGGCTAGCACGCGTTGATGTGTGTAAATCGGTTGCTCAAGGACATCATGCATAACGACGTGCCTTTCGGAGGAAAATTATCATATTAGGTGGAGATTTTAGGCAGGTATGTTGTGCCTCACGCATCTAAAGCAGCATCAGTCCAAGTGCCAGTAAGGTTCTCTCCTTTGTGGCCATTATTCAAAAATTTTAAACTCAACAAAAATATGCGAGCGGATACATATCAACGTGACTTTGCAAACTTCTTCATACAAATTGGTAACGGTGAATACCTTCACGTCAATGGAGAGAATTCAGAATTAGTCCCACGCTGAAAAATATTTCACGCTTTCCAAAAATTGCGATTTTAGCACCTAAAAATAAACATTGTAAGAAATAAATGACAAAGTTTTAGACCTAATCCCAGAATCATCGAGAACTTACATCAGTGTGAATAATTTGATTACTGAAGATGAGAGTGTACTTCTACAATTCCCAATAGAATTTTTAGTGGATTGCCACCTCATATCCTTCGACTAAAAGAAGGCTCAATTGTGATTTTGTTGAGAAATATTAATGTTACCCATGGTCTGTTGAACGGTACTAGACTGTTGGTTTGGAAGATGCAAGACAATTGCTTACACCTGGAAATTATTACTGGCGTAAATGTTGGAAACAATGTCATACTCCCTCGCCTTGACCTTAAGCCATCAGATACTTCTATGCGATTTTCCTTCAAAAGGAGGCAGTTTCCAGTACGTTTGGCTTTTTGTATAACTATCAATAAAGCTCAAGGTCAAACACTAGATCAAGTAGGCATTTATTTACCTCAACCGGTGTTTAGCCACGGACAACTTTACTGTATGCCGCACTATCGCGAGCAAAATCCTTTCATGACGTCAAAGTTCAAATAGAACCAAAAGGCAAGCGAACAGCAAATGTCGAATGGAAGGAAGTACTATTAGAATTTTGAAACGAATGTTGCGGAGAAGCACAGACCTCAGCAAACGGGGCACAGATTAAATAACAATTATACAAGGACGTCCGCATCCCTAATACGATAACTGTCCTGTGGTAATGGTAAAAAATTTACTATTGTCCTACATCGGTGATTACTATCCTACATCCTGTTATTTCATTCCCTCTGTTCTATAACAAAGATGTACTCAATCAAATTTACAGCTTAATAAATATTAATTCCTTCTGTGTGAGTTATCTTTTAATTTCTCATCAATCGCCTTTACTTAGTATTCTATCTGTAGGGGTGGAGGCGACAGCTGTCTTTACAGAGATGTGCAAATTATTAGATTCGATGTCAGTTTTCCAAAATTGCATTTTTACTTTTCACGGTTTAATGCACTAAGTAAGTTTACAGGGCGATGAAATTACTTCAACTGTTTAACCAAGACTCCTAATTATATTTTCATTTAAGAAACTCAAATTAAAATGATTTTTTAGAATTTCCACTAACAGAGGAGCCTTGCAAATGCAAAATGCCACACGTTTCGTTTTTATTACTTCACTCTGCTTTACGTGTGAATTTAGAGCGGAGGGATTTGGGGTCTTTTAACTGATGAACGCTATTGAACTATTCAAAGATTCATGAACTATGCATTGAAATCACCTGACTTGAATTCTAAAGTCAATGAAAAATTGAAAATGGACCCAGCTCAGATATCCCTCGGAATCCAATAATCTGAAAGTTTCCAGACGCAATTCTTTACGGGAAAAGGTGTAATTCCACGGGAGAGGAAACACTACTAAGTAGGACAACAAAAGAAGTTGGTCAATAAAATGATTTTGAATAAAAGTCATTACGACTAATTAAAATTATTTATTTAATTCTATTAATTTGCTCACCTCTATATGTTAACCAAGAGTTACATCTCTAAATTCAAATATAAGAGACCCATCTTTAATTTTAAATCCATACCATTGTTCATAAGTAGACAAAACACAAAATTGTACCGATGTAGCCTTAAATTGTGTGGATATCTCTATCTACTTAGTGTAAAACAAAGTTCCCAATTCTTGGATGTAACGGGTAATCTCGAGAGCAACTTCATGGATTTTGATGCGGTTTTCACCATTCTGTAAAGGATTTCTCGATGAAGGATTAGGTAGAAAAACATTTATTTATGACTAAAAGAAACCGAGCATTTACGATTTCAGTGAATTGAGTTGAAGGAAAACCTAACGTCCATGTGTCTTTTAAAAAATCGATATTCTCTGAGAATTGTTCAGCATGAAAAGTTCTGCAAGAAAGTCCGCGACAGCTCCCACATCGACCACTGTAAGTGTTTTTACGTATTCATTTCCTCCAGCAATCTCCATTCAGTGGAAATTTAAATTACTAGCTTCAGAGTGAGTTTACGAGCTTGCGAGCGATCTATCACTCTAGCTTTAGCCTGCATCAAACTGCCGAGTCGTGTCGAGTTAATTCTTCAGAGAAGAGCATAGCTTATGTGTTTGGAGTTAGCTGTTCACCTCGGCCTGACGTCCGTGCGCCTTTTAAGCCTACGCAGGGTAAATAGTGGGACACACGCACAGAGGACAGGCAGACACCCACACATTTCTTCTCATAAGTCTACTTCATCATTTACCCAAAAGCGACGGTACCGTAAATGTCTGTTCAGGTCACTAGCATGAATACATGCAAATGTCATATGGACAGAAGTGCTGTAGGATTGTTGAAGTGAATGCTGCGGAGCAGCACGGGTCTTCTAGTAACAACTTAATTTCGTCATTATTCTAGATAAGTCCATATATATTAATCATTGGCATGAGTCTTAATTTTAAGAAAAGTAGGCTCTTTATTTCGTCT
>CAMPQE020000174.1:0-28040 GCA_946902985.2 Meconema thalassinum | reverse complement strand
ATATGTTTCTATACTTAGTATAAAAGGAAGTCCCCGATTCTTGGATGTTCCGGGTAATCTCGAGAACCACTGGATGGATTTTCACCATTCTGTAAAGCATTTCTCGAGGAAGGTTTCTGTAGAAAATATATTTTTTATGACCAAAGGATGCCGAGCAGTAACGATTTCAGTGAATCGAGTCGAAATAAACCTACCGTTCGTGCCCCTTTTAAGCTTATGCTGTTAAACATATCTACATACTACGAGTGTAAGAATTGTTCAGCATAAAAAGTACTCCAAAAATGTCCGTGACAGCATCTCTATCTTCAAGTATCGCTTCAAGGTTCTGTGCTGAGAAATAATAAACATCCTAAATACTTATGTGTCAATCTGGATCGCACATTATCTTTTAAAAACATCTTGAAAATACAGCCGCCAAAATTAGAAGTCGGAATAATATCCTGCAGAAGCTTTGTGGAACTACTTGGGGAGCGTCTGCTATAACTCTGAGGTGTTCTGCATTAGGTCTTGTCTTCTCCGCTGCTGAATAATGTGCTCCAGTTTGGCTGAACAGCCCCCATGTAAAGATACCCAACTCAATAACACCATGAGACTGATCAGTAGCCTTATTAGATCTACGCCGACTTATTGGCTTCCTGTCCTCAGCAACATCATGCCTCCTGACCTACGCAGGAAAGCTGCCCTGACCCGAGAGTATAAGAAAATCATGAGTATCCCAGCTCTTCCTATTCACTGTGACTTCCCTGATCTGAATAGAAACCGACTGAAATCTAGACATCCACCCATCAAATATGCTAGGGATCTCACAGACAACAATTTTAAGCCGAATATCCAATGGAGAAATGAATGGAGCACCAACGTTAACCTTGAAGCTTGGAGTGATTTAATTGGAAATGGCGCTGCCCCCGGTTTCGACCTGCCAAGAGGAACGTGGACTACCCTCAATAGGATCCGGACTAACCATGGAGTCTGTGCTGAATCACTCTTCAAATGGGGTAAAATTCCTTCTCCCCAATGTGACTGCGGTGCTCCTTCACAGTCAGTTCACCACATTGTTCATGCATACCATAGAAGAGCATATCAGAGTAATCGGTCTGACTTCCTGTTGGCAACACCTAGGAATTTAGATTTAAATATATAAGCCTGCCTTGTCATGTGTCCCTGTAAATATGTATATATCAATGTATATGTGTGTAGACTATATATTTATCTTGCTTGCTTTTTTTGTTTGTATTTCATACGATAAATAAATAAATCTATCTTCAATACATTGCCCACTATAAGGGTTTTTACGTATTCATTTCTTCCAACAATCTCCATTCAATCACTAGCGTATACAAGCTAGCGAGCGAGCCTATCACCCCAGTTTCAGCCTTCGTTCCGCAGGATACACAGTCCAGTTTAGATTAGACGGAAGGGGGATTTGTTGTTCATGCTCTTCGCCATTCTTAAATTACGTCTGACAAGAATTCGTTGCACATGCTATCTCCATGATAATATAATTACTGGTCCAGTCAGTGATTTTAACCCATCATGTCGAGACGGATAAAGATACGCCTTTTAAGCTTACGCTGGGTAAAGCGTTAAAGATACCAGGCGAATCCGGGGTGGGTTGCTAGTTAATAATAATTCACTAACCCTGCGATTATGACCAGAGGACCTCGCGAATCCAAGAACGATCACTACATTGCTCATAGTTCGCGCCTTGCAGTATAGGGATGCGTGGCCAACGCGACGACACTCGCAGTCGTATGACTTTGAGCAATGGGGAACTGCTTCAACATTTCAAAGATCCATTCCCAATACAATACCAATACAATAATTGATCCACAAAATAAATAAAACTTATATAATTATACTCCACGTTAAAGCCTCCGTGGCTTAGGCGGCAGCACGCCGGCCTCTCACCGCTGGGTCCGTGGTTCAAATCCCGGTCACTCCATGTGAGATACGTGCTGGACAAAACGGAGGTAGACAGGGGTTTCTCCGGGTACTCCGGTTTTCCCTGTCAAAATTTCATTCCAGCAACACTCTCCACTATCATTTCATTCATCTGTCATTCAGGTATTCATTGCCTCAGAGGAGTGCGACAGGCTTCGGCAGCCGGCACAGTTCATATCCTCGCCGCTAGATGGGGGCTTCATTCATTCCATCCCCGACCCGGTCAGTAGACTGGAAGCAGGCTGTGGATTTTTCATACTCCACGTTCTGAAAGGCGAACTTTCAGGAGGAAGAAATGTGCTATCAGCAATGTTATAATTTATGTCATTTCAAAGGATATAGTTCAGATAGAGCCATCAATTAATGTATATTAGTCAGTTCATTGTTTTCCAAAATCTCCCACTGACTTTCTTCATATTGATTTAAATATTTAATATTTAATATTTAATAATTAAATATTCCAAAGATGTATATTCCAACTTCAATTTTAGTCAACCAGTAGGCGCCAACATAACCAATACGTATCCATATGTACCGGTACCGTATTGCGTGGTTAAGTAGTGTAACAGAGGGCCATGAGCCCTAACTTCGCTACTGCTAAAGACATAAAATAAAATAAATAAGTAAATAAACATTTTTAATTTCCCTGCAATTTCTAATTTAAGATTGTCCTGAATTAGTGAAAACCTAATACAGGGATAAATAATGTTATAGAAAAACTTGAAAGCTCTCATAGTTCAACATAATTATGCTCAAAATATACGGTAGGCCTAAAGGACGTTTTATCACGTTGGCAAGGAGAAGCACGTAAATAAGAGGCACATGACAGACACCGCTCAAAGACGAGGGCTAATCACCCTCGAGGGCGTCGCCAAAAATATCACCCCCCAAAAATATTACGTAAAGCTTCCTGCATAAGAGTTGTTCATATATCTCGACTTGACTCGTTTGCACTCCAGGAGAGAAGATTTAAATAAATAAATAAAAATAAATAAATAAAAAATTAAATAAATAAAAATTGAATGAATACATAAATACTGTAAATAATTAAATAAATAAATACTATAAACAAATAAATAAATACTGTAAATAAATAAATAAATAAATAAATAAATAAATAAATGAATACATAATTACTGTAAATAATTAAATAAATGAATGAATAAATAAATAAATCATGTAAATAATTAAAAAATGAAGGAATAAATAAATAACGTAAATAAATACATAAATAAATGAATGAATAAATAAATCTATTATATATAATCCAAAATTGACTCATTACCACAGGGCTCAAACCACTAGACCTACAAAGCTGAAATTTTGCATCTTGGTTGATCCGAGTAAGTAGAGGCTCACTAAGAAACGGTTTTTGAAAATACAATTTGTAAGTGACTTTTTTCGGCCCTTTGGCATTGACCATCCAAAATTGACTCATCGACGCAGGGCTCAAACCACTAGACCTAGAAAGCTGAAATTTTGCATGTTGGTTGATCCGAGTATGTAGAGGCCCACTAGGATACGGTTTTTGAAAATTCAATTTGTAAGTGCCTTTTTCGGCCCTTTGGCACAGAGCAAGGACAGTCGGTACAAAGTTCGGATTTAGCTCATTTTAAGCCGCCAGATACGAGAAACAATACTCGGAGGTCCTGCAGGGACCCCGAAACACAATTTTTAAGTTCCTAAAATGAACGGTTTCGGAGATATTCCCAAATAACTGTGTTCCCTCTGAGAAACAGATCAACGTTACTATGGCAACCGCTGAAATTTCGCAGACCGGGGATAGTTTTCTGGCAATATCTCGAAGACCGTTCGTTTTAGGGCCTTAAAACGCGGGGTTCGGTTCCCACTTCCTAGAAGTGGAAACCACGAACATTGCTCCTCGCATTGATACGAACAAAAAGAGCTATATTCCATATTTCTACGAGCAAATCGACTTGGAAAGTCTCATCTATTATATATAATCCAAAATTGACTCATCACCGCAGGGCACAAACCACTAGACCTAGAAAGCTGAAATTTTGCATATTGGTTTATCCGAGTATGTAGAGGCTAACTAAGAAACGGTTTTTGAAAATACAATTTGTAAGTGACATTTTTCGGCCCTTTGGCATTGACCATCCAAAATTGAATCTTCGTCGCAGGGCTCAAACCACTAGACCTAGAAAGCTGAAATTTTGCATGTTGGTTGAGCCGAGTATGTAGAGGCCCAATAAGAAACAGTTTTTGAAAATTCAATTTGTAAGTGCCTTTTTTCGGCCCTTTGGCACTGAGCAAGGACAGTCGGTACAAAGTTTGGATTTAGCTCATTTTAAGCCGCCAGATACGAGAAACAATACTTGGAGGTCCTGCAGGGACCCCGAAACACAATTTTTAAGTTCCTAAAATGAACGGTTTCGGAGATATTCCCAAATAACTGTGTTCCCTCTGAGAAACAGATCAACGTTACTATGGCAACCGCTGAAATTTCGCAGACCGGGGATAGTTTTCTGGCAATATCTCGAAGACCGTTCGTTTTAGGGCCTTAAAACGCGGGGTTCGGTTCCCACGAACATTGCTCCTCGCCTTGATACGAACAAGAAAAGCTATATTCCATATTTCTACGAGCAAATCGACTTGGAAAGTCTCATCTATTATGTATAATCCAAAATTGACTCATCACCGCAGGGCTCAAACCACTAGACCTAGAAAGCTTAAATTTTGCATATTGGTTGATCCGAGTATGTAGAGGCTCACTAAGAAACAGTTTTTGAAAATTCAATTTGTAAGTGACTTTTTTCGGCCCTTTGGCATTGACCATCCAAAATGGAATCTTCGACACAGGGCTCAAACCACTAGACCTAGAACGCTGAAATTTTGCATGTTGGTTGATCCGAGTATGTAGAGGCCCACTAAGAAACAGTTTTTGAAAATTCAATTTGTAACTGCCTTTTTTCGGCCTTTTGGCACTGAGCAAGGACAGTCGGTACAAAGTTCGGATTTAGCTCATTTTCAGCCGCCAGATACGAGAAACAATACATGGCGGTTCTGCAGGGACCCCGAAACACAATTTTCAAGTTCCTAAAATGAACGGTTTCGGAGATATTCCCAAATAACTGTGTTCCCTCTGAGAAACAGATCAATGTTACTATGGCAACCGCTGAAATTTCGCAGACCGGGGATAGTTTTCTGGCAATATCTCGAAAACCGTTCGTTTTAGGGCCTGAAAACGCGGGGTTCGGTTCCCACTGCTAACCACGAACATTGCTCCTCGCATTGATACGCGTAAAATGAGATATATTTTATTTATAGAGGTGGCTTTTGGGGTCGGATACGATCGTGATTTTGAGTCTAATTTTATACTGTGCGAGCTTTCAAATCTTAACTCTAATTTACAATGTTAAGATCCTTTCTATTTTGCTCGGTATGCTTTCATTTTCTTAAAAAAATTGTTTTTTGTTGACTGAATATTTTTTTTTGCCAATTTTGATCTGCTCTTTTTCGTTTTTTACCATGATCAGCAACCCATATTCACAGTCGAATGTGTCGTATTCTACCGGCTGTCACGTTAATTATTATTTTGGGCAAACTTATTTCAATAATGTTGGTATTTTGTCTCTCACGGCCATTGAATCCCCGCACAAGGCAAGGCTTAAACCTAGAAAAGTTGCTGAGTTGGACTAATGGACTAATGGGGCAGCAGAAAAGAGGATAATTGAAGCTTTTGAAATGTGGTGATACAGGAGAATGATGATCAGATGGGTAGATAGGATAACAAATTAAGAGATATTAAGACGAGTGGGAGAGGAGAGATGTTTCTGGCGACTGCTAATGAAGAGAAGAGATAGGAGGGTATGACACATATTAAGACACCCAGGAATAGCAAGCTTAGTTATGGATGGGAGGGTCGCGGACTAGAACTGTATGGGTAAACCAGGGTTAAACAGATTGCCTCGGATGTAGGGTGTGGTAGCTATGTAGAGATGAAACTATTAGCTCAAGAGAGGGAGTCATGGAGGGCTGCATCAAACCAGTAAAAAAAACTGAAGACTCAAACTACAACAATCAGGAATTTTAATTACTTGGAGAGGCATGTGAGGCAAAAGGGTGGTTGGAGAATTTCCATCCCCGGGATGTAACACTGGAAGAGACTGCATAATGTACATCAGCGGCCAAGGTGAGAGATATTTTACTATAGGTCTATTAACAGCGATATGTTGACGTTCAAATCATCAATAAGTATGGCCAAAATACATCCAGAATAGCTTAAGTAAGAATACTTTTAATTCCCCATATTCCGATAGATTTGCCATTCCAGTGTGCAAGAGTGCAGTTCCCTCTTCAAACAATATTCGCAATTTGTTTAACAAAGCGCAATGACACACACTTAACAGTAGCGAGCGTACATTTAGACAAAACATTTTTTCCCCATGGGCAACTGTATGTGGCGTGATCGCGAGCATTCGGACAACAAAATCGTTATGTCTCAGCAGAAGATGGCAAAACCAAAAACGTAATTTTAAAATGTATTAACATAATGTAACATCGAACCTTGCAGACTTTCACAACTCTATAAAATTCCCAATTTGCTGCTCAAATCAATATACTGGTATGTATCAGAATATTCAGAATTAGAATGGACCCACCTATAGCCGCGATTGCTGTAATAGAATAGACAATTATCAGCAATAATGCATCGTCCCCATTGTCTTGATCGCGGGTACCTGCTAGTACTGTATATAAATAAATAAATACTGTACATAAATAAATAAATAAATAAATATAAAAATAAATAAGTAAATAAGCAAATGAATGAATAAATAAATAAAATATTACATCATGAGATAACCTCCACTATATACTAACAGCATCTACATAATTATGAAACATCATAACTTACAACGGTTTAGCAACAAAATTATTTGAATATTTTTGAAGGTTTTATGAGTTTTATACACACATCAAAAAAAGTTTTGCATCACCTCGGTTCCAAGAGTTCCGGAACCGTTAAATACAAAGGGAATAGAGATCAACACAAACAACATTTCAGCTCGTTTTATTGCTCATGAGACCCACACATTGCATGTTGTACCATCATACAGCTAGACTTTCAGCATTTGTGGTCCAGATTGCAGTACACATCACTACCTCTAATACCCAGTAGCACGTCCTCTTGCATTGATGCATGCCTGTATTCGCCGTGGCATACTATCCACAAGTTCATCAAGACACTGTTGGTCCAAATTGTCCCACTCCTCAACGACAATTCGGCGTAAATCTCTCAGAGTGGTTGGTGGGTCAAGACGTCCATAAACAGCCCTTTTCAACATATCCCAGGCATGTTCGATAGGGTTCATGTCTGGCGAACATGCTGGCCACTGTAGTCGAGCGATGTCGTTATCTTGAAGGAACGCATTCACAAGATGTGCACGATGAGGTCGAGAATTGTCGTCCATGAAGACAAATGCCTCTCCAATATTCTGCCGATATGGTTGCACTATGGGTCGGAGGATGTCATTCAGGTATCGTAAAGCCGTTTCGGAGCCTTCCATGACCACCAGTGGCGTACGTCGGCCCCACATAATGCCACCCCAAAACATCAGGGAACCACGACCTTGCTGCACTCGCTGGACAGTGTGTCTAAGACGTTCAGCCTGACCAGGGTGCCTCCAAACACGTCTCCGACGATTGTCTGGTTGAAGGCATATGCGACACTCATCGGTGAAGAGAACGTGATGCCAATTCCGTGGGGTCCATTCAGCATGTTGTTGGGCCCATCTGTACCGCGCTGCATGGTGTCGGGGTTGCAAAGCTGGACCTCGCCATGGACGTCGGGAGTGAAGTTGCGCATCATGCAGCCTATTGCGCACAGTTTGAGTTGAAACACGACGTCCTGTGGCTGAACGAAACGCATTATTCAACATGGTGGCATTGCTGTCAGGGTTCCTCCGAGCGGCAATCCGTAAGTAGCGGTCATCCACTACAGTAGTAGCCCTTGGGCGGCCTGAGCGAGGCCTGTCATCGACAGTTCCTGTATCTCTGTACCTCCTCCATGTCCGAACAACATCGCTTTGGTTCACTCTGAGACGCCTGGAAACTTCCCTTGTTGAGAGCCCTTCTTGACACAAAGTAACAATGCGGACGCGATCGAACTGCGGTATTGACCTTCTAGGCATGGTAGAACTACAGACAACATGAGCAGCGTACCTTCGTCCTGGTGGAATGACTGGAACTGATCGGCTGTCGTACCCCCTCCGTCTAATAGGCCCTGCTCATGCATGGTTGTTTACATCTTTGAGCAGTTTTAGTGACATCTATGAACAGTCAAAGGGACTGTATCTTGGATACAATATACACAGTCAACGTCTATATGCCGGAGATCTGGGAACCGAGGTGATGCAAAACTTTTTTTGATGTGTGTATTTTAGAATTTTATTTAATGAGAAACACACAGATAGTGTCATTCTGATTTTCAATCAAGTGTCTTTTGAATGGATATCCATTTTTATTACATTTTAATAATTAAATAATTAATTATTAATAATAATTAATAATTTTGATGATTATTATTAAAGGTATAGCAATTATTTTCTTAGGCCTACATATCAAATAAAATTTCTAGATTTAGAATAATGATATTTTACTGAAAATTTGATCTGAGTTTTGCTGAAGATGGTCTTGTTTCATTTTGACTTGCATCGATTTGCGTATGTTAACGATTTTTGAGAATGTAAGTAATTAGTTCATTTAAATCAAAAATCATCAATCAGCGAATATTTTATTTTAAACTTATCTACCACTGTCTAAATCAATAAAATTTATTTTTAGGATGTTAAACTATTTTGGAACGACTGTGTTTAGCGTTCTTAGTCCTACTTTTTAAAATAAGGGGGAATAATGCAACATTTATTATTAGCCTATTTTCAATTTTGAAAAAATAGGCTTATGAGATCACCTTTTGTCCGTGTGTGTGTGCGTGTGTGTGTGTGTGTGTGTGTGATTCGTGTGTGTGTCCCCCCCCCCCCCCCCTAAAAAAATCTAAACGGCAGGAGCGATTTCAATGAAACTCGGAAAGTTCATAGCACTATTCCCGGCGACCTCGACCGTGCCCTTCAAATTTTGTTACGACTCACCAATCCAACATGGCGGCTGTGCGAAATATTTCACCAGCATTCAATATCTCCGAAACTATTACCGATATTACCCTGACATTTTCTATGGTGATAGAGGGAACTACTATAAGTTCACTTATGTGACTTTTGAAAACCTGGTAACTACAAAACCAACATGGAGGCCAAGCGAATTTGCGACTTTTAAATAGACGTTTCTCGTGATTTGACCAACCAAACGCAATGAAACTTGGTACAGTATATTTTTATATACATTGTAATGCACCGACATCTAACTTCGTTCAATTGTTTACATAATCACAAGATGGCGGATGTGCGAAATATTTCACCTGCATTCTATATCTCTGAAACTATTAGCGGTATCTCCCTAAAATTTTGTACGGAGATAAAGGGCACTACTGGAAGTCCATCTATAAGACTTTCAAACACCGGTTAACTACAAAACGAACATGGCGGCCAAGCGAATTTGAAAATTTTAAATAGACATTTCTCGCGATTTAATGTTCCAAGCGCACTGAAACCTGGTACAGGAAATATTTATACACATTGTAATCCACTGGTATCTAATTTAGTTCAATTGTTTACATAACCTCAAGATGGCGGCAGTGCGAATTTTAAAATTAAGTTTTTATTTCTTGTGATGTATTCATGCGATCGAAGTGAAAGTTTGAATAATGAACCTACGCAATAATTTTCCTTTAATGGTACATGACTCTATGACCTATACATTTAACAATCCAACATGGCGACCATGCGAAATATTTAGACGATACTGAATATCTACGAACCTATTTTAGCAATCAAACTGCATTTTTTAATGTTCATAGGGGCTATGAACTTAAGTTCACCTATAAGACTTTAAATAACCTGGTGATCACAAATCCAACATGGCGGTGACGCGAATTATAAATATTCACATGGACATTTCTCGCAATTTAACCATCCGAGTGCAGTGAAACTTGGTACAGTAAATCCTTATACGAATGTTAATCCACTGGCATCTAATTTATTTCAATTGTTTCCATAACCTCAAGATGGCAGCTGTGAAAATTTTTAAAATATCCTTGTTTTTTCTTGTGTCCTAATTATGCGATTGAAGTTTGAATACTACACGTTCACAATAATCTGCATGTAACAGTGCATAACTCTAGGACCTACATATATAAAATCCAACATGGCGACCATCCGAAATATTTAGTCGGTTCTTAATATCTACGAATCTATTACAGCAATCAAACAGAAATTGTGTATGTTGATAGTGGCAATTAACATAAGTAGGATATATGAAAATAGGCTGTATAGTTCTTCACGGAACTACTTGTTTTTTATTCTCGTTTGGTGCTCATGGAAAATTTCTTGTTTATTTTCATTACTTGAGTAATGGGAACAAAGAATGTACGGTAGTCAATATTTAAACATTTAGAAAGACATATAGCCTAGATGTAATTAATATCGTTACTGATAGCTATGCCAGTTTCTTTACACAGACATTTCAATTGCTTTGTGTTTCACATACTGGACCTGTGCAAGTAAACTGTCAAAGTAAACTGCATAACTTAAGAACGTAGATGGTAAATAAGACAGCCAAGGCCTTTTGACAGAACACATTTTTTGGCAGAATGTATTTATCACTCAAAATTCTATTAATAATACTTAATTTTCAGCTCAATTTTTTAATGTTCACAATCCAAAAAAGGGTCATCTTAAACACTCCGAGATACCGTATTTATTATTATTATTATTATTATAGTTTATTGTTTGACAACATTATCACGGCAAATACCGGCTACATTTTCTGTTACAGCCTGGTTCGGCCTTAGCAAGGAACCATCTGTACTGAGATAATTTCTATTACACTGTTCAGAGACTTCACATCCATGTCGTGCCCGCAGTCTTCACGAGTCTCCTTCATTTGTAGGATGAGCTAAGTTCCCATCTGGATCATCGAGCTTTGCTGAGTATTCGGCCAGGGCATTGTCACCAAGGAACTTCCTAACAATATGGCATGTGTTTAACAGAACTGCCTTCTGAAGTTCAATATATATCTGCGGGTGCAGATTCAATATTGATAGACTACTGTGGAGAGTTTTCGGTATAACACCAGTACATGATACAATTATTGGGATGGTAGTCACCGAATCAAGTTTCCACATCTGCTTTATCTCAATTACCAGCTCTGTGTACTTAGATATTTTAGTAGCAGCTGTTGTTTGGATGTTTTGAGTGTTGGGACATGCGATATCTATCAGTAATGCCTCTTTGTGTACTTTATTGATGACAATGATATCTGGCCGGTTGTTACTGACTGCGACATCTGTCACAACTCCTCTGTCCCAATTGAGCTTGTGTGTGGCATTTTCGAGTACTGCAGATGGTGTGTATTTTCAATAGGGGACGGAGCTTTGAAGAAGTTTATTATTATTATTATTCATTCATTCATTCATTCATTCAATTTCGCTAATCGGCCAACTAGGGACCACGATAAGCCTCATTTTACATTCTGGCATTTGTTCATTTTTCGCTTGATCCACATTGCCTTCATGAGCTCACTGTGTTTAGCACGACGTTCCTCTGTCCATTTCGCACCAGTTGTCCGTTTTTCGTCCCGGGAAGTCCCAAACGTCTTGATGGCTGCTCTATAAAGATTTCGGTCTTGTGCATCTTCTGCTCGTATCCCCATTTCTTTCAGATCTTTCTGGACGTTAACATACCATGGCGTTGTCGTTTTTGGTTTTGAGTCGAATATACTGAAGATACATTTCGTCCATCGGGAATCGATCATCCGTCGCATATGACCGTAGAAGCAAACTCTGCGTTTTCGCATTGTGTCTGTGATCTTCTCTATCCTCGAGTAAATTTCTTGCCTGGATTTTCTGATGTAGATGCCATTTTTGTAGTCTGGGCCAAGTATGATGTGTAGGATCTTTCTTTCTTTCTTTCTTTCTTTCTTTCTTTCTTTTCTCTCTAACTTCGCGAGCAAACATTTCTCGGATAGGATAAGGCATTCAGATGCATATAGCGGTACTGGTTTGATGACAGTGTTGTAGTGACGAATTTTTGTGTTCATAGAAAAGCACTTTTTGTTATATATGTTGCGGGTGGTTTGAAAAGCGACTTCCATTTTCTTGATTCTTGCTTCTATGGCTTCCTTGTCAAGGCCATTTTGCTTGATCCATTCCCCAAGATATTTAAATTTATTAACACGGTTTATCGTTCCATATTTGGTGTTTAGTTGTGCTGTATCATCCTTGATGTTCGACATTACTTCTGTCTTTTGAAAGGAAATTTGTAATCCTGTTTGTTCTGCTACTTCCTTCAATATATTGACCTGTTCTGTTGCACTTTCGAAATCTTATTATTATTATTATTATTATTATTATTATTATTATTATTATTATTATTATTATTATTATTATTATTATTATTATTATTATTATTATTGCAAGAAGCAACACAGTGAGTTCATGAAGAGATTTTGGGAGAGGAAGAAGGCAAAAGTCATCAAGCCAACTAACAAGTTCCATCGAACTCTGAATGGGCATAACGAAGAAATAATAATTATTTTTCTTTCTTCGGTTTATCCCAATTTATTTGGGTCCCCGGAGCCAACGGGCTCATTTTGGTTTTGGCCGGGGATTTAAGACCGGATGCCCTTCCTGTCGCCACGTGATTTTCTAGGTGAAAATTCCACCCCGCTGACGCCGGGATTCGATCCCCAGCCGTCCGGGTGAAAGACAAGCAGCTAAGCCACTGAGCCATCGCGCCCCCATAACGAAGAAATAAATAATAATATTAATTATTAATATGATGATGATTATTAATATTATTATCATTACTATTTGGTTTTAACGTGTTATTGATATTCCTTTTAGGCTAATTGTAAGAAAATCTATTTGATTTGAAACAGTGCTTTTATAAGTTTTTTTAGATGATTAATAGTTTCTTCCGGCAACTTGTTAAGATTGCTGATGATGAACACACTGTGGTCGAAACTAGTCCTAGTAGGCTACTGTACGTTAAACAACTAATAATAATATATTTATTGACTCTAGGTGGTTTTAGTTACCACCATTTAGATTTCAAATGTTTGTCGATCCCTTTTTATTCCTTTTTCAACGGGGTTGACGATGAGATGCGATGAATGTCTATTTTGTGGATGGTTTTTACGGTCGGATGCCCTTCCTGACGCCAACTTCATGAGAGGATTTAATGAGAGATGAAATGAATGAAGATGAATGAAACTGGGCATGGATGTGAAAGGAAGCGGCCGTTGCCTGTCAGAAGGTACCGTCCCAGAATTTGCCTGGAGTTGAAAATGGGAAACCACGGTAAATCATTTCAAGGACGGCCGACGGTGGGGCGAATCCACGTCTAACGAGTCCGCAGAGAGTTTGGTCCCATGGCCTAGCGCTGCGCGTTAGTGAGCGTAGCTACCGCTGTCGGTACCTTTTACATTTCCAATAATGACAATATGATAATAATAGTAATGATAATATAATAATAATAATAATAGTAATAATAATAATAATAATGATAATAATAATAGAGTCGTATACCGCGCGGCCCGCATGTTGTGCAGGTTTGGTTAATAACTCTATCAATTGCAAATCAAAATAACATTCCTAATGGTGTACAGTACATGTTTCACTGGAACTTCAGTTGCTAATTACTTCCTCTGTCATTCAGACTTAACACAACATCCGCCCTGTCAACGTAATGCAAACAATCCGTTAACTATATCTTACGATAATTATATAATAGACGGCATCCCCTAGTTTCTAATTCTATTTCTCTCCTTTTTTCCTCATAGAGAGTTGAAAATCTGACACAGAGTTATTAGGTTATATAAAAGGGCAGTGGAATATTTGTTATGCAGCGCACGCACTTACAACGGCACCTTTCGTATACGATAAAAACAAAAGTGAATCGCGCCGCGGACCAGCAAGCTCACGGTGCAACTGTTTCCTCTTTGTCTTCCCCTCTCCTCGACGTCATGTCCAGTGCCGGGGGTAGCAGAACTGAGCATACCTGACCTACTGGTGAAATTTTCTTCTCTCAGCTCACTGTATTCTGTGTCGTGCGCCGGGCGAGTTCAGATCCGACTGGCTGTGGTCACGCATCCTTTCACCATGTGGTCGTCTTTACTCGCGCTCGTCCTAGTCACCAATTGTTGCCTACATTGTGTCACTAATGAAAACATTTCAAGTTCGGCTCTTCAATTTATAAACGATAATTTCAATTCTGGGACTTACAATTTAAGTTCGATTGATGATATCAGTGATGTTGAGACGGAAGATTATGGTGATGATATGGTGGATAACTCAACAATTATGGACAATAATGATAGTCGCGTTGATACGTTTGGTGTCACCGATAATTTGGATGAAGTGGTTATTCTTAATGAGCAAGCGACGGCAAAACGTGGGGCGAAGTCCTTATGGAATAACTGGGACTCGAAAAGCACTCTGAATGTGACCAACCTGGAAGAAATGCTGGACTTGTTCGATGTCTATCGGATATCGCGACAGTGGTCCACGGTAAAAGACAGAGTGGGTGAACAATGCAGCATGGCTATGGGGATGTACTTGACGGCGCTCAATAACTCCGAGAACTGGGCAGTGAAAAGTAAGTAATGTTTAAATATATTATTTCAGTAGTAGAGATCCCTCCTGCGGCGCACACAAGCAACCGATCGTGACAAATGAGCATTCAAATGAAAGAGAATGGACATTAGCAGTGAAGAATTGCACTCTAATCTCATAAATATCTATAATTTCTTTAAAAAATGACGTCAAAATGTACGTAGTGTGCGATTTGCAGATACTGTTGCTGTAGGAAAATGCGCTCCATTATTACTGTCCACTTCACATGTTAGCCGCTGTGACGCCTGTTTCATCTTCATGCCACTTTAACATTCTGAGGTCTTTCCTTTATAATTTGCATGGATTTCAGAAACAGTAAATCAAAGGAATGAATACTCAAATCGTATAATTTCATAAATATCGAATAACCAGCGAGTGTTATGATGATCCAATTTTCAGTGATTGCCTTCATAAGTTAGGGAACGTGGTAAGGTACTTGGAATTCTAACTGAAATGTAAATAGTGTTCTATATTCATTTGGTTGAAATAAAAACATAACAACATTTCTCTCATTATAAACCTATTGGGGAAAGTGTGGTTTATGAACATGCGAGATTTCTCGCACGGATCAGCTAGTGTTTAAATATTCCTTGAATAATTCGATTCCTGAATTATAGTCGGTATTGAATCGAAGTGGTGGAAGTCGGGGGTGAGAGAGTCGCAGCTCCTATCCATATTTTTATCGTAACATAACGAAGGCATAATATTCATTTAATTCCTATACATTTATAAATTTGTTTCTTTATTTGTTTATTTAAAGCTGTCTTTGCATGCACAGCCATAGAATAGAGTAGTGCTCTAGGTGATGTTTATTTTTGAATTTCTTCTTCTTGTCGAAACTGAAGTAGGCCTACTCGTCTCAGCTTTGCTAGGTCTGTTTTGAATTTGGAGAAAAGTCCTTAATATAAACAATCAAATATTTTTCAAATTGATTAGTGTACCCTCTTTACATGAACAGAACAGTTCAAGTGATTCAATAGTATTGATAAAAATAGTAACTTACCAGTTGTACGGGGGGAAAATATTTGCAATGAGCTCTAGAAATCTGTAGCTTATTTATTTTTCACGAAGCATTAAAATATTTCCCCCCTTTTTGTGTTATTATAGTTCATAATTTTTGCTTTACGATGTAATTATTGTGGCGCATATCGTGGTATTCTGTTTATTATTGATTCTGAGCTTGCATCAATAATACAAAATTGTTATTTAACATCAGTGGGGGCTTCATTCATTCCATTCCTGACCCGGTCGGAGACTGGAAGCAGGCTGTGGATTTTCATTTTCATTAACATGGCAAGATTTATTTGTAGGGGGTTGCGTAGTAGGCCCTTTCAGCTTGGGTGCAAGGAGGGCTGCGTTGCTCCTACGACTTTAATTAAGTTGAGCGTCGTCGCCAGTCCAGTTTGCCTTTTGCATAGGTCTCCTGATAGTGAACCGATTGCGGATGGAATTCAGGCAAACCTGAATTTCTCTGTGTGATGCCACAATTCACATTCCCGAAGTTTAGTGTAGATATTGATAGAAGCTATTTCTATAGGTACCGTGATTCGAATCCTGGGCTTGCCTGTAAAACAGCTATTGCCGAAACATACATCAACCACATTTGTTATCTGGGAAGCAATGGTCAACAGTCTATGTTAATGACAAAAAATAATGGTGAACTAATTAAATTAACTGTAGAGACTATGAACGAATCGGCTCGTCTATCCTCTAATAGTGATTCAAAGTAGGCTAGTACTACTAGCACTAGACACGACAGAAATCTCGCTCTGAGTACGTTGGGTAAGACTCCTAGTAAAATATAAAATATTAAATAACCGTTTCTCATTTTCGGGTGTTGCTAACTTGAAGGCAGGAGGTTGAAGCTAGGGCACCTTTTACTTCAATATCGGCATGTCACTTCTAGCCACTACATTTCAATGGTTACCAGTCATACACCTAAGTTGCTTCGAAGACTAAAGAGCCTTCTGTCCGAAAGCGATAAAACTGACCCAAATCTAGCCGCCAAGTGCCCCCTATTAGTGAAAGGATCGGAGAAAGGTTTTGAAAGAAATCTGCTCGAAATGTCGGTAGTTATCACAAATAATCATCTGCCTTTTTTAATGTTCTTCAAACTGATTTCGTGACGAACATTTTTTGCTATTCAAGTGTCCGAAAACATGCACACATAATTATGTTTTTTCTTTGTCTGAGAAGTGATTTATTAAGTGCGTAAATAATTCATTTATTTATTTCAGGTACTAGGAAATGAATTGTAACTCCCAGCTAACTTGTGTTGACCAACTCAAAAGCTCCTACCACTAGATTACTTAGGCAACACTGAAACACAGCTTCTATTATTTCAATATATCTGATGTTTTCCAGTAAGTGCAGCTGGAGATTTGTTCCGAATGGTTTGCAGTGACGTTTATTTGAGGGTCCAGGGCTGTAGAGAACGATCACGGGCTCCATGGCAATGACTGTGGGGCCGCCCTAAATTTGAGTTCCTTCTGTGAAATCCTAATATTCTCCTAAAACAAACTAAATTTTCAAAATTTGATTATGTGAAATGATGTGAAGAGCTATTCAATTTATTGATATTTCCATCAGCCAGTAATGTTGTTGGCTCATAATCTCATGTCTTATTGGCTTATGATTTTTTTACTTTTGATTTTCGTGACTTGCCTGCATTTTCCAAGTTGCCTTTGGCATTGTAAGGGTTTAAACTTGATTCGCTATCTTACTTGCCAGTATGTAAATAAATAACAGTTCTTTAGAAATGTCTAAAATTCGACTCAAGTTTTTCACTCTACGATGGCTCGAGAATCGTCAAATTTTATAAATATTATATTAAGATATTGTTTACTCAGTTTGCCTTTAAAAGATTTCCCTTACCAATAATTCAAACCCATTACTTATTTGCAAAATTCAGCCGAATTCATTTTTTAATATTATGCAAAATTGTTCTTTGGATTCATATACAATACCGTTATGGCAATTAAAACCCTGTGGCTGTGTCTTCCGGGCCCTTGTATACGCTTGGGCCCCAAGGCTGTAGCCCAGTTTGCCCCTTCCTCTCTTCGGGCCTGTGAGGGTTTTATATGATGTTAGTACAAAACACTGAGTGGCCAAAAGTCATGGGAAGGCGCGGAATGTGACGATAATACCGAATACTCCTCTGCGAGCCCTCAAAACGGCAGCAATACGGCGAGGCATCATCTCGACAAGAAATGGGTTCCTAACTCCCAACATTCAACTGGACGATGATCTGACTCACAGTATGGTTCTGCTGAGGCGACGTGATGTCCGTTCGTTAAATACCTGTGCTAGTCCCGTGCGATGGTTTACGTGGATGATAACATTATCTCTGCGATATTGAATTTACACCCTCGACACTGTTGAACTCGGAAACCCGAATCCGCGTGTAATCTCCGAAATGCTATGACCCATGCGCCGATGATCATCCCACGTTCAAATTCGGTTAACTTGCGACGTGTTACCAACTTCACTACACTCGTGTCTGTGACAGACTACTTTGCTCCGCCGCAGATAGCCGCAACGCTCAGGAGTCACACACGGCACATTTTCTCTTGGGACTACCATTCCCACTCCGTGTATGTTTTGGAGATCATTTTATAGTGTAGTGACTAGCTTTCTTGACCATTACCCCTAAGGTCCGGCTTCTAATCACGCTGCCAAGGAATGCATTGTTAGTATAATAAGGGTGGAACTAACCACTCTCAGTCTCGTGAGATAGAATCGACAGGAGGTGTATCTGATTCCCACCTCAGACATCCTAGAAGTGGTTTTCTGCAGTTTCTCCACTTCTGCTCCAGAACAATGTCAAGATCGTACTTAATTAAAATTGCGGCCGCCTCCTGCCCAGTTCTAATCCCAAGACACACTAGTACAGCTATCACAAGGTCACAGTTTATCAGATAAATTCCACACACATGGAGATAAATTAACACGACGTCAGAATTCTCTAGCCCACCTCGTGGTGTAGCAACTAGTGGAGGTAGTGGAGGTATGGGTTTGATTCCCGGCTCAGCCAATAAATTTTAATTCTGTTGGGAGGGCTGGAACAAGGTACACTCAGCCTGAGAAGAGGAGGGTTTTCTCACTTCTACTCCTGGCAAATGCAGGGGTGGTTGTTAAGGCCATGGCCGCCTCCTTCCCAATCCTATCCACAATTTAAAAATGCACACGCTAGTACAGCCATCACAATAACAGGCTATCACACAATTTCCACACACACCCGAATACACGGGGCTATATGACCACGATGTCGCAGCTCCTAAAATAAGCAACAGCAAAGCTTATAAAGGAATCAACAGCGGCAGTGTGTTCAGGAGGTAACCCGAAACATAGTCCGAGTACCAGAAGCTTCTGACTGAGACTGACTACACAACCTGATTGTTTTGAAAGAAAGAAAGAAAGAAAGAAAGAAAGAAAGGCTTGCTTTCAGTTATCTGGCAGTGCATTTGACATAGAAAAGAAACTGGACGATGCGAATTTTTATGGTTTATGTCTGTAGTTGAAATCTCAGGTAGAATATAAAACAAGGATCAACCATATCATACAGCTTAGATTTCGAAATCTTCACACAAATTGTTGTTGTTGTTGTTGTTGTTGATTATTAAGGGGCTTTGCGACAGCATGGTCATGCAGCCCCGAAATTGATAGCAAAACAGTATCGACAGCGAGTTTTCTTCTGGGATCGGCAGTCTCGCAAGTTAGCCTGGTAGTAATTAGATGTTTCTAGGCGTCCTGAGCCCCTCTGGAAGTTAATTAATATAAGACAGTTTAAAACTACTAAATTCATCTGATGACATCAGGAAGGGCATCAACCGTAAAAACCACTTGCTTCGTTGATACTCGTCTCTCCTTATCCTGAACCATGTTGTAACGAAATCAGGTACAGTATGTGCAGAAGTATAATATTAATAATAATGCGTTTATTGTTAAGATTAGAATGTTTACTTCGCATTCTGTTCATTCAATTCTGTAACATATTCATGACGATTGCCATCGGGAGGTTTGATATCTTCGGCTGACAGAAAACGTGTTATCTTTCATGCTATGATAATAAATGACTTGTGAATTCTGCACGCAGTGCGTACTCACGACTGGATACGGTTAAGGTCGTTCCGGAAAGGAGAGTGTAAGTGAGAGAAAGGCAATGATATAACGGTGATGGTGACGAGTCTAGCATGTGGTATTCCCTTACTCTCATATACGTGACTCAAGTTGCTTTCCTTACAATTGCTCCATAATACACATTTACCTGGCACTTCACTTGTTTTCCACTTGCCTTTCACTTTGCATAATACTGTGGCCAAAGTCCTCCCGAAATCCGTAACTGGCTCATATATGAAAATGCCTATACTGTATATGTATGTATATATTTATGCATACTATATATGTGGGTGTGTTTTTCCCTACAATTCTGAGTCGTTCCACCGACGAAAAGTAAATTATGCATACATACAGATATACATTATATGACCCATAATCCCTGTCTATATGAATTTTGGATTGTCTTTTCTATTCTTCTCATTTTGACACCTTGGCAAAATATCAAAGTTGTCGAAGAAGGACCGGACAAAGCTCATTTTATGTCCCTCGATCCAAGAAATAATACTCAACAATTACATTTGAAGGCCCTAAAACCAACAGTTTCCTAGTTCTTTCCAGAATACTATCCTCGCCCTGGTAAACTAATCAGGGGCTGGCAAACCGTAACCATTACAACGGTAGCTCAAGAGGTGGCATCCATATTTCCATCTATCTCTGTAAGAGGCAGTGCCACAACTCCCTCGCATTTGCGCACCCTCAAATGCCAACTGATTACGCCAGGAATCGATCCTGCAACCTTGGGCACACATGCAAGAATGTTATCGCTGCGCCATACCTGCCATCACCACTCCATTTATTACCTCAAATACGATACGAAAAAATAAAATAAATGGCGAACCAAACATGTATAAAATTATGTAAAGCGTAAAAATGTGTAAGAAAAATAATAATAATCGATTGTACAGACATCCCAATTCTGACGAATGCTAATGTATAATAATAATAATAATAATAATAATAATAATAATAATAATAATAGTAATAATAATAATAATAATAATATTTTTAAAGCGTATGGCTTTTAGTGCCGGTAGTGACCAGGGACATGTTAGGCTCGATAGTGTTTGTAGCTGCTTCTATGCCGACACCCATGGGGTGAGCTACAAATACCGTCACGTGTGGAGTGTTGTCTGGGGAGGAAAGTGTGAATGTAAGGACGAATTGGAAGGTATCGGCTGTGGCCTATAGTTAGGGACCGACCCCGGCATTTGCCTGGAAGGAAGATGGGAAACCACAGAAGACCATCTTCAAGGTTGCCGGCGGGGGGATTCGAACCTCCTCCTTCCCAGATGTGAACGACTACCTACAGCCATGCCGTAACGACCACGGCTAACACACCCGGTATAATTATTATTAAGTAATTGCTTATTTATTTAACGCTTGCATTATCTCAGTATATTTGCTGGAATTACATCAACACAATCCCAAATATCCAATATATCATAAGGACTACGTTGAGTAGTGGATGATATTGAGTTTCTTCAACCCATTAATGACTACGTTCAATTGTAGCATTATTCCTCTATACCCCATGTCGCCTGATACCCCATGAACAGCCGAACAATTCTGTACATAGAAAGGATAACTCTGCCTTATGCATTAGTTTGCAAAGACGTGGGTCAAACTTCCGATCTCGGAGACTATTCTGTAATGAGACGGAAATCGCACCATTACTCTGCCAAGAAATTTAATTCTGGTCTGAGGGCTGGAACGGGGTACACTCAGCCTCGTGAGGCAAAAGTAAGAAGAGGCGGGTTTGATCCCTACCTCAACCATCCTGGAAGTGGTTTTCCGTGGTTTCCCACTTCTATTCCAAATTCAACGCACACCCAAGTACACGGGACTACATGACCACGATGTCACAAACCCCCTAAATCAATTAACAACAACAAAGAACTAGATCAGGTCAATTGTGCATAACTGTCTTATCTGTCAGTATTATTATTATTATTATTATTATTATTGACAGATCAAGGTTCTAAGGATGGTTTCGTCTGGGTTAAGAATGGCACGCTTACGTACGTGAGCTGTTACTTCACTCCGAACGAGCCCATTGCTGATTTCCAGAACAAGTTGGATAGCCTTGAGGACACATTGCGTGGTATGGGAAATAACCTTATTGTAGCTGGAGATTTCAATGCCAAGGCCTTGGAATGGGGTATGCCGGATGTAGATTCCAGAGGACGTCGTATACTGGAAATGGCTGCAAGGTTGGGATTGTCGACCGTAAATGTTGGAAATACGCCTACCTTTCGACGACCTGGCTGCAATGGAACCATACCAGATGTGACTTTAGCTTCAGACGATTTTTTGTCAAGAATATATGAATGGCGGGTGATTGAGGACTACACAGGAAGCGATCATCAGTATGTTACTTTCTGTGTACTTCAGCAAAATCGACAACAAAGCGCTGTCATACGCAAACCATCATACTGGAATCCCACAAATATGGATAAAGAAAAGTTCTGTGAGGTAATACAGAGAGGAATGGTGAAAGTTGAAACGAGTTGCTTTTCATTTGAGGGGAGAGAGGCGGCGGATAAATGGGTAGAGAACACTATGTTGCTTATTCATCAAGCCTGCAATAAATCCATGTGCAGGAAGAACACGCGAAAACACAAACAGCCAGCATACTGGTGGACGGAGGAAATTGCTGATATGAGGCGACACTGCCTGAGGATGAGACGAAGGGCACATAGAGCGAGAGGAAGAGAAGAGGCAGCCTTATTCTCCGAAGACCACAAATCAGCAAGAAAGGCGCTTCGGGATGCAATTAAAAGAAGTAAAGCTGACAAATGGTGGGAAATGGTCAAAGAAGTTGACAACGATCCGTGGGGACTAGGATATAAGATTGTATTGAAGAAACTTGGAACATTTTCTAATCCGATAATGGATGCACACACTATGGACGAAATAGTCAGTACGCTGTTTCCGGAACATCCGGAGAGGATTGATGAAGCTGATGATTGCATTGATATTGAAGAAATACCATTGTTCACCGAGGAAGAATTATTGAAAGCGATTAATTCTATCAGGAACAAGAAGGCTCCTGGACCAGATGGGATTCCAGCAGAAGCACTTAAGGAGGCAGCAAGAGCTTGCCCGCGACTCCTTTTGAACATGTATAACGCATGTCTGAAGGCAGGCGTTTTTAGTGCCTGCTGGAAGAAGGCCAGACTAGTTCTTATTAGTAAAGGAAAATTGGGAGGAAATTTGCCTTCATCATACAGGCCATTATGTATGCTGGATACGGCTGGAAAAGGATTAGAAAAACTATTACAGCCTAGAATATTGATGGCAGTTCAATCAGCTGGAGATCTATCTGCCCAACAATACGGCTTTCGGAAAGGGCACTCGACTATTGATGCTGTGCGGGTAGTTGTAGAGACTGCAAACAGAGCTCAGATGGGTAACCATTACTCACGTAAAGTTACGCTACTTGTGACTCTAGATGTGAAGAATGCCTTTAACTCTGCCCAGTGGAGTGACATTTTGGTGGCACTTCAAGATAAATTTAGACTACCGAGATACCTCATGCGGATAATGAGGGATTATCTAAAGGACCGTATTTTGCAGTACGATACCGAGGAAGGACATAGGACTAAAAGATTAACCGCTGGGGCAGCTCAAGGATCTATTCTTGGGCCAGATCTCTGGAATATTGCATACGATGGCCTGCTTCGGCTGAAGATGCCCGAAGATGCAATATTGGTAGGATATGCTGATGATGTTGCTGCTCTGATTGTGGCTCGTGATATAGAGCTGGCGCAACTGAAACTCAATCAGGTAATGCGACGTGTCACAGATTGGATGACGGAACATAAGCTGTCATTAGCAGACCATAAAACGGAGATTGTTGTGCTGACGAGAAGGAGAATCAACACACTTGTACCAATGCAAGTGGGAGGGACGATGATAAATTCATCAAGGAGTACGAAGTACTTGGGTGTGACGCTAGATATGAAGCTCACATTCTGGGCCCATATTCAAAGAGTGACGGATAAAGCAGCAAATATCTTGACCGCTTTGAGCCGATTAATGGGTAATATTAAAGGTCCGAAGCCTAGCAAACGACGTCTCCTGATGACAACAGTCCAGTCCATATTACTCTATGGAGCTGAGATCTGGGCTGAGTCCTTACGGTTCGAGAAATATCGTAAAAGGATAGCAGCAGTACAACGAAGAGGAGCACTGAGGATCTCATGTGCATATCGCACTGTTTCAGAGCCTGCTGTTCTAGTGGTAGCGGGAGTAGCACCAATTGATTTACTTGCCTTAGAGCGTCGGGAAGTGTGGCGCACCAAAGAAGAACTGGACATACACCAGGCAAAGACGTCTGCACACAACCATTGTATGGAACGATGGCAACAGAAGTGGGATGATGAGACACGAGGTCGATGGACAAAGAAACTTATTCCGCGTCTGGCTGACTGGGTTGATCGAAACCACGGAGAGGTCAATTATTATTTGACACAGTTCCTAACAGGCCATGGATATTTTCGGAGATTCCTGCATCACATAGGCGTGGCTAATAGTCCTTTGTGTCATTATTGTAATGAAGAGGATGATGCGCTCCACACATTCTTTGTGTGTGAACGCTGGTCAACATATAGAAGAGATCTGCAAGCTTCTACAGGGGCAATCACGCCGGACAACATCCTACAGATGATGCTCCGAAATGATCAAACATGGAATCAGATAGCTATTTACATAGAATGTGTCCTGCGCCAGAAGAAGAGGGAAATGGATGCGTTCGAACATCCATAAGAAAAAATGAAGAAAGAAGAAGTTTGAATGACTAAGTAAGCACGACATCACCCTGAAGTAATGCGAGAGCGGTTCCGGGGTGATGAACACATCGTGGGAAAAGGGAGGTGGTTTTTAGTGGGTAAGAATCCCACACTACTGTGGAGTGCGGACCCTTCACATGTGTCTTTTGAAGATTTTCCACAGTCCCTCGTAAAAAAAAAAATATTATTATTATTATTGACATATTGGCTTTCACGGCCATTGATACTCCAGCAATCCTTCAAGGTTTTTCTGCCGTGCCTGTTGCGGAGGTTTCGCCTAGGTTCACCAAATCTAAGGTTGCCGTAGCGGTTATTAGTATTAGTGTTAGTATTATTATTATATTTTAGAACATTATGTCCAACTAAGTTGCGCGATTGAACTTAGGCTATTTCACAGATGAATTTGAATTAACTTTCGTCTCTTCCCAAAATTTCTTCATTCCCTCCCTACAATTTTTTCTTCCTGCTGTCCATGCAGTAGTGGCTCTCATTCGGGGATACGCAGCAAAATTACGTTTGTTCACCAACGATCTTAAGATAGGCCTGTCCCATAAAATTACTATTAATATTATTATTATCATCATTTATAAAGAACCTTCCTGCAACTTCGACAGTTGTCCTTGTGTTTAATTTCCAAATTTTTATTCCGCAATGGACTGACCTTTTACCTCATAATTTCAGCCTTTTAAACACCATAAAATCGTGCCACTTGTTATGGGCCATTTGTAAAGCAGTGCACGCATAAACCATCTCGCCGCAAATCACAATATTCATGTCCAATAGATCAATTTTATCACGCAATGGAATCAATTTTTACACCGAAATTCCAGCATTATATTGACCACAAAATACTTCCTGTAGCTACAGGCCATTTGTAAGAAGAGAATGATAGATTTCATAAATAAACCCCCACATCTTAAAAGCGATCACAGCCATATTTTCCTTGCATGTAAGACAATTGTTGTTTTAAGGAGCCTAACATCTAGGGTATCAACAACCCATTGCGCGCGTAAGAATAATTTACAGTTTGTTACATCATATATGAAGTTGTTGATTCATTAAGGGGCTTGTGACATTGTGGGTATGCTGTCCCGTGTACTTGGGTGTGTATCACTTTAACATTTCATCCTGTGTAGCATTCTCTTAATGCAGCAATACCGGTATATAATTTATTTTCCATGAGCAAAGTTGCGCAAATACATTGAATAAGAGGGGGTGAGGGGTAATTTATTTTGGACTTTCACTTAGGGGGCACTTTCAGTACCAAGAAACATCTTCCGTCAAACAAAAAACATAAACACTAAAATTAGAAAAGATTTTGTCAAGATTTTGTGTGGAGTGTTTTGTTGTATGGCTGTGAAACATGATCTTAGCAAAACAAGATATAAAACGCCTGGAAGTATTGGAAATGTGCATACGGAGGAGAATGCTGAAAATAAGCTGGAGAGAGGTAAAGTCTAACCAAAAGGTCCTTAAGAAGAAGATGAAACAAGGGAGTTGATCAACACTATAGAAAAGAGGAAAACAAAATACCTTGGCCACACACTACGCCATAACAATTTCCTAATGATCATGTTGGAAGGAAAGGTTTCGGGAAAGAAGGGAATAGGAAGATCAAGGAAGAAGTAAATGGATTCTATGATGTACAGAGTAAATTTCTAGGAATATGCTGATTTGAAACGTTCAGAAGAGGAGAGACAGAAGTGGTTGCAGTGACAAGGCCTTGCCCTTACGATTTGATGATGACTTGGGGGGGGGGGGGGGGGGTATTAACACCTAGAGCGCGGGCGCCGTAATATTACGTTCGAAGGTAACTTTTTAAAACTGCGGCGAGCGTAATATTACGTTGATCGATTTCTCGCGCTTTGTGTTGGAGACGAACGTAATATTACAGCTCTAGCACACGCTTGTGGGTGCCAGTAAGCATGAAGTTGCACATACTATCGCTAGATAGCACCTCGTCACTGTTCAGCGGATGAATATCGATCTGTTCGAAGGCAAGCGATGCAAGTTTAAGTAGGTCAAATCTGTGTTCCTTTCCTTTGTTTTTATTCTTTGTGGACAGATTTTTCCCTCGCAAAAACGTTGAGTTTATTCTATGACTAGTATATATATTTGGGGTTATAATTCGCACAACAGATTTTGAATCTGACGCAACCGAAGAGACAGTTCTCCCTTCTACTTCTGCCGCGCGCCCGCTCGTTCCAGGACGCAACAGCTGTTTACGTTTTTAGCCTACTTTTCACATTTTGCAAAAATGAGGAAAAAGTAGACTTATGAGATCGGGCAAATGTGTGTCTGTCTGTCCTTCTGTCTGTCTGTCTGTCTGTCTGCCTGTGTGTGTGCCCCCCCTATCAACTCCTAAACGGCTGGAGCAACCGAAACAAAATTTCGTAGGAGTAAAGATCTATACCTGAATATCTCACGGCCATATTTGAAAATGATGTCAGTGCTACCAACTGCTAAAAATCGCAATTGAAATTTGAGCTCCATGTTGGATATCTTGGAAGGTATGAATGGGAGCTATTTCAAAATTGGCACACGTATAGATCATAATATTGCAGTTTAATTTCCAGGAGGCCATACATGGCAGTGTTGCCAAAATGATTATAAGCCTCCTGTGCTATGTGTACCATAACAGATATGACTATGCGTATTCTTAAGAGCAACCAGGGCTGCCAACTGTTAATATGTGCTGTCCTTATTTTTGTTACCCTAATATCAATATATCAGAAAGTATGCAAGCCAATAGCTCTAAACGTTGCACACGTATAGTACCTGCCATTCTAGATGAATTTGGAGTAACTAATATACGTCATTGCTGCCAACCTGATTCTAAGCCTGCTGATAGGTCGAATTTTAAAATGCATGTAACTTCTATACTAACTAATGGATTTCATTCAAAATTGGCACAACAATAGATCATATTATTTCAGATTATTTCTGACCAATAAATGCATGACATTGTTGCCAACATGATTTTACGCGCGCTGTTAGATCCAATGTTTAACTGCATGTAACGTCCATGCTATTCATTGGACTTCAACCAAATTTTGTATTCTGTACCTTAAGAGATGGAACTAAGAATATATTCAGTCATCAGGGCTGCCAACCGTGGTGCTCTATTAGGCTACATTATGCCAGGTATACAGTATTTCGAACTAATTGGAAATTTCGATATTAGCAACTTAATTTCGTCATTATTCTAGATAGGTTCATATACTTTAGAATAATCATTGGCATGAAAAGTAGGCCCTTTAGTTCGTCACGGAACTTCTTGTTTTTTTTTTTACATTTTAGTTTTTTTTTTCAATCGAGTCGGATTTTTGTTAAATTTGTAATGTAACTCAAACCACATTCAGTTTGTGCCATTTTGAACATAACCATAAATTCTGGAAATCAGCCAGCACAGGAATGAGGAGCAACATTTAAGGCATCAG
>CAMPQE020000173.1:0-38763 GCA_946902985.2 Meconema thalassinum | reverse complement strand
TATTCCAGTCAGGATCTTCGAAGCATGAGTGAGTACATACCTTTGCAAAAGAAGATGCATCATTAGAAAATGCTTCAATTTACATGGCATGCTTCTCAAATGAATTGTTTTCAGTGTCATCAATGGATAAACACTGGTATATCAGGTAAGAAACATCAAAGAACACCCTGCAATCATTGATGAAAGAAGGTGGTGGCAGCATTATGGCCGAGGAACATTTTTGAATATTCTTTGGTTCCACTCACGGGAAGCACTCGTGACCAATCTGATAATGAATCCATTCTTGCTGATAATGTACACTGTGGATGGCCACGTTGTGCAAAATGGTACAGGGCGCCCGAAAATGTTCTCCGCAGTGGGTACGTGCAGCTGTGAGTGGTTGAGTCATGAGTTTAGTTGGCTGCACTGCACTGTGTCCTTCAAAACGGGACTCCCCCGTGTGGGCTGTCAGTGTGAATTGCGATAAGCGAGCGAGCCTGCATGTCTTCACAGTGTGTATTACAGTCAGCGAGCATTCAGATAGATTATTGGAAGTGTGCAACAGTATACAGGCGGTAATGTTTACTACTGAAGAATACGTTTGTCGCAAAGGCGATCATTTTACAGAAAATGTAAAATTATGATTTCAGGCGCGGTTTCCTAATTCAAAGTGTCCAAACCGTGATACCGTTTGGGATTTGATAAGTACATTTTGTGTGACTGGCTCAGTTCACGATGTACCGGGAACAGGCAGGCCTACACTTTTAACAGACGAAAAACTTGATGAAATCTCCAATATAATGCTGTGTAGTTCAAGTAGATCAACACGAAAATTAGCTCAACAAACAGGAATCTCTAAGTCGACAGCACATAAAGCTGTAAGAGACAAGCTTCAGTTGTTCCCTTATAAAGTTACCTTGGTTCATGAATTGAAACAAACTGATTACGGAAAAAGAGTGATGTACTATGAATGGTCCCAGCATCTGTTATGAATGGAGGTGGTGAGTACAAAGTTTACTGTTTATTTGTTATGATGCAAGCGGCAGCCGTGCTACCAACGTAACTGCTGTAGATAGCTCTCGCAGACGCATGTAGGCGCTGCGGAGAACATTCCCGGACTCACTGTATGTGGATGCAGTTTGCTGTGAAAGTGCGAGATAAAAGCAACTTGCTTGCTGTAGCTTGATCTACCTTGGCACTGCTTGCAATGTAATCTTGAGTATGCCCCTTGTCCTGGCTTGCTTGTCTCACTGCTGAGACAGCATAGACAGTTTTGTTACAAAGATAGAATGGGAAGTGCATATTTGCCAACTTTACTTTTTTCCATACAATTTATGGAACTGCAGTGTGTTTTACGGATGAAATATTCTATTTTACAAACCGAGATCTGCTCTTTCAAATTTACTCCAGGATGAGCTTTTGCAGGCCATCGATAGATGGAGTGTGACCGGCGAATATTTGATGCATCACTCCGATTTGCATTTTACCAAATGGTCTTCGATTGTGAACATGGTGTACCCTGATAATTGTTTCTGAATCCTAGTCGCTAAAAAAATCATGGATTAAAGATTGATTCATTCAATACCTTTTTCATTGGTTTATCCACGAGTTGCAACAGTTGTGAAGCTGAGGTCGTGGGCATGTATGAATTATGTTGTGTAAATGGATGTTAGTTAGATATTTGTGGTAGTTTAATTCAGATGAAATGTTTCATTCTATAGAATGCCATCAGTTACTGACACCTGACCTCATCTAATTACCCAAAAAATAACAGAGGGAAGGACATTTTTAAGAATTACTGTGCACATGGTTGACTTTCTCAGCCTGAGTTTCAAAGAATTTGCTTGCAATAATTACACACATGTCCCTTCCACTGTTGTCAAAACTATACAGAAGCGAAGGTCAGGAGTATTTGGGCAAGTAATAGAGGCGAGGAGGTCATAGGCTGACAGTTCTAAGAATCGTGGCATTGGGAGAGTCCAGGGGTTAATGGAAGAACTAGGTTCTTAACACATCACAGAGCGGTTGGTTGGTTCTTAAGTTTAGGGGCTGCGACAACGCAGTCATGTAGCCCCGTGTACTTTGGGTGTGTGTAGAATCTGTCTGATAACCGGTGTTAAATGTGATGACTGTATTAGTGTGTGTTATCTGTTTTTTTTTTAAATTTAAGTACTGAAACTTAGAATTTTTCAAATAGTTCCTACTTTTGCCGCCAAGCGCCACCGTCAACGACTACTAGCCCAAGTTCACAACTCAGCTAGTAGACACCACCGCAGTCGGCACTTGGCAACGAACTTAGAAACCTAAGAGCGTTGTTTACATTAACCTATCCAATTTAGCTTCACACAGGTGCAATTAGTGGAAGGTTCTTTAACATGCCATAAATCTATGACATGGGACCGCCGGCTTTACTTCCCCTCCGAAGGAAGGCATACTGAGGGATTTTTAATGCTCTTAAAAAATCCGACGGCTTCGGCCGGGTTTGAACCCGCTATCTTGGGCATAGAAGCTCAGCATGCTACCGACTACGCCACCGAAGCCGCAAATCACAGAGCAATGGAGGTTATTCTTCCAAAGCAATTTTAAAAATAGTGTTGTTACGTCGTGAAAATATTAAACCACCAACTTCAGTAGTGTATTAAATGGGTATGAAGGAGACATGACAATTTGTCAATGTTATTAGATGAAGTCCAGTACAAAATGTATTGCTGGCAACTCAGTGGAAATTTTTAAATCGCAGCCTTATTACTCGGACTTCAGGGTCGGTTTACAAAATACTGTTGAGTTCTCCATTTATGGGATAGTAAAGTGACTGAAAGACTGCATGTCAAAAGGTGAGGCTTTAAGAGAAAGCTATGTCCCAGGTGAATAGCCTAATAAAATTAAGTATGCTCCTTCAGTAAAACCAAAAAAAGTTTTGTTCTCCCCCTTACATATCAAGCTTGATTCAATGAACAATCATTAAAACTATGGATAAAAATGGTGCGCATCATAAAAAGGGAGGTAGCCCGCAGTTCACTACTCCTGTGGGGGTGCGGTTTCGGACACCAAGAGCCCGCTGATGAGTCTGCTTGGCGTTCCTAGGTTAAACCCCACACAAGACACGGCATAAACCTAGAAAAATTGCTGAGCTTTAATTCACTGGCTGTGAAAGCCAATTTAACATCTCTTTGGAAGCCTTCATAGGGAGGTTAAGACTACTTGAGCTTTTAGCTCTCACAGTAAAGAGGCGCAGGTGGGCTTTGTAAAAAGGGTGGTAGCGTGTAGTTCGCTATTCGTGTGGGAGTCTGGGCACAGACACCAAGAACCCGCTGATGAGCCAGCTTGGTGATCCTAGGCGAAACCCCACACAAGATCTAGAAAAATTGCTGAGCTTTAATTCACTGGCCGTGAAAGACAATATACCATTAAAAAAAAAAAATGGAGAATGTTTTCCATATGTAAGAAATTGGTTTCTGAAACTCAGTAATGCCAGTTTTTTTTTTTTTTTTTAGCGTATGGCTTTTAGTGCCGGGAGTGTCCGAGGACATGTTCGGCTCGCCAGTTTTGCAGCTGCTTCGAGACGGACACCCAATGGGTGAGCTACAAGTACCGTTGGAGGGGAGGGGGGGGGGGGGAGGAGGGGGAAGTTGGAATGTAAGGGCTAGGAATTGGAAGGTAGCGGCTGTGGCCTATACTTGGGGACCAACCCCGGCATTTGCCTGGAATGAAGATGGGAAACCACAGAAGACCATCTTCAAGGTTGCCGGCGGGGGGATTCGAACCTCCGCGCCTCCCGGATGTGAGCGACTGCCAGCAGTCATGCCGTAACGACCTCGGCTAACTCACCCGGTAGTAATGCCATTGATAAGCCCCCATAACTGGAACTATAGGCCTACACACAAATAAGCAGTATTTATTTGTCTATGAATACTGTGTTGTGTTAACATCTGAATGTGTCTTTGCAAGCCGCTGACTGAATAAGGATTCCCCTGTGTTATTGTTAATTTCTGTGTAGAATCACTAGTAACTTAAGTTGAAGAAAAGATACAGTAGTTTTGGAACATATCTTGTTGTAATCTGACCATTTACGTTACACATTCAAATAAGGTAATAACCTATATCACAACATTTCAACGCAGTATTAGTAAGTAAATATTGCTTAGTTGTGTTCATAGTTCTAGTTTTGGGGGTTTACCACTAAAGTATATCATAGCATTACTAGGCACACTTTTGTGGATTAGTGTTTTAGGGCCGTGACTAATTACGATTAGCATATCATTTTATAAGCAAGGTAACATGAAAGATTACAACAATTATAAAGGCATTTCTTTGATAAGCATCCCAGGCAAAGTGTACTCAGGGATTGTAGAAAGAAGAGTTCGATCATTGACCGAGAGAAAGATGGCAAAAAACCAATGTGGCTTTAGACAGCAACAAGGATGTCAAGATCAAATTTTTAGTATGCGCCAAGTTCTAGAGAAGGTGTACGATAGAGTAGGCTACCCAGGGAAAAGATGCTGAGCATCCTGAGGGATTATGCTATCGAGGGAAGGCTGCTACAGGCAATCAAAAGTATTTATGTTGATAATCAGGCTGCAGTGAGAGTTGATGGTAGGATGAGTTCTTGGTTTAAGGGTGTTACAGGAGTGAGGCAAGGTTGTAACCTCTCACCACTTGGTTGGTTCTTAAGTTTAGGGGCTGCGACAACGCGGTCATGTAACCACGTGTACTTTGGGTGTGTGTAGAATCTGTCTGATAACCGGTGTTAATTGTGATGACGGTATTAGTGTGTGTTATATGTTTTTTAATTTAAGTAAAGACAGCAGACTTTTGAATTTTTCAAATAGTTTCTACTTTTGCCACCAAACGCTACCATCAACGACTACTAGTTCAGAACTTAGCTACCAGACGCCACCGCAGTCGGCTCTTGGCAACGAACCTAATAGGAGCGTTGTTTACATTCTTGACCTATACAATTTAGCTTCACACAGGTGTAATTAGTGCAAGGTTCTTTAACATGCCATAAATCTATGACATGGGACCGCTGACTTTACTTCCCCTCCGAAGGAAGGCATACTGAGGGATTTTTAACGCTCTTAAAAAATCCGACGACCACGGCCGGATTTGAACCCGCGATCTTGGGCATAGAAGCTCAGCATGCTACCAACTACGCCACCGAAGTGGCCCTCTCACCACTACAGTAGTTTATTTTATATATGGACCATTTGCTGAAGGGCATAAACTGGCTGGGTGGGATTCAATTAGGTGGAAACCAGGTAAGTAGTTTGGCCTATGCTGATGATCTGGTTGTAATGGCAGACTCCGTCAAAAGCTTACAAGCCAACATGTTAGAACTTGAACAGAAATATAGGGAGTATGGCATGAAGATCAGCATTTCAAAGGCGAACGTTATATCGGTAGGGAAGAAATGCAAGAAAATAGAATGCCAGGTAGGTGGAACATTTTAAATACTCTCAGGATGGCAGTATGGGGGAAGAAATAGGGTCAAGATGTATAAAAGCCAATGCAGCGAGTTCTCAGTTGCGATCTACAGTATTCTGCAAGAAAGAAGTTACTGTTGCCACGAAACTCTCCCTACATTGCTCTGTATTTAGACCGACCTTGCTTTATGGGAGTGAGAGCTGGGTAGATTCAAGGTATCTGATACATAAGCCAGAGGTGACTGATATGAGGGTAGCATGAATGATTGCTGGGACAAATAGATGGGAGCAATGGGAGGAGGATACTCGTAATGAAGAGATAAAGACTAAGTTAAGTTAGAAACGAACACGTTAGATGAAGCTGTTCATATAATCCGACTCAGATGGTAGGGCCATGTTATGAAATGGGGAAGGAGAGATCACCTAAGAGGTTAATGAGTTCGAATGTAGAGGGTAAGAGAAGCAGAGGTAGACCTAGGAGGTGATGGTCAGATTCAGTTTTAAGTGAAATTAGCATGTTATTTTATTGTGTGAATGGCCTTATACTTAGTCCAGGATGATTTGTGGTTATTAATACTTCAACATTTGAAATATCATTCCTCTCAATAATCACATTTAAAGCTTCAATGGATTTATTATGAAGGGGACTATACATTACAATAATACCACCAACTGTACTGTTTACGACACTGATAGCCTATCCTAAGGGGTGACAATCTCTGAGCTGAGTTTGGCATTTCAGTTTGGGTCCCTAATTTGTATTTGCCCCATTTGGGTGTCTTGCCTTAATATTACTACTGACTAATGATGGTAAATAAGCCAATTAGACTTTTGCAAATAGAAACAAACACACACCTAAATACATTTTAATCCGTTATGGTGCATAGTTTTTCACTCCACTTGTAAACACTGGCTAGACTAACCAAGGCAGACAGCTGTCTGCACACGTCCACTCCACCATGCAGCTTGCATGCTCAGTCTTAAACTCGTGTAAAATACAAGGCAAGCCGTCATGAAAATTAAAAAATAAATAATGACTAGGCCTATATGTTTCAACTAAGGGGGGGGAGAAGAAATTTAACTTTTTGACTACAGGGGGTGTTATTCTCCCCATAATGCTAATTAATGTGATTGGTTTTACATCCCGCGGCTTTTAGAGACGCCGAGGTGCCGGGGATCTTTAATGTGCCAGTAAATAATCTACTGACATGGCTTCCTCGCATTTGCGCACCCTTAATGTCCGCTGACTGTGCCAGGATTCGATCCTGCAACTTTGGGCACTGTTGGCGAGAACATAACGCTGAGCCATGTAGCCAGTCTCATGATTGCCACATATATTATGGAGTCACTTCATATTGTTGCAATTTATCAGAGGTGCAGTGGTGAAAGGGAGGTGTGCCAAGTTAGTGTGGTACTAAGGGTTTACATACAAAAACATGCCTAACCTGGGGCTTACACACCAGAACCCTCTCGTTTATAGTGTAAACAGTACTTTTCGATTAGACAATAGTCCAACCCAGTAGGAACCAATGGTTTCACCCAGACAGAGTTATAACCCAACAGCAATGGACAGGCTAGGCTTGCTCCATATATTACAAGAGTTAAAGACTAATCGAGCAAGCTGCAAGGAGTGGACGTGTGCACACAGCTGTCTGGCCATGGTTAGTCTGGTAAGTAGGCTATTTAGCCTACAGGTGGAGTGAATAACTATGCAGCAGAAAAGATGTAAATATTAGTAAATAGTAAATATTGGTCTAGGGAAAAACCATTAGCCTGGATAAAGGTTATTCAGGGTTTGGCAATGCTGTATTTGCCCAAAATTCATGCGTATAATGGCGGATTCAGCTGGATTTTACTATACTCTGAATTACCAATAATGGTCGCTGACAGCTGTCAAAGCTTGCACGTGGGGGAATGCTGCATTGCCACTGAGGCAGATCATGACTCCTAACATTCCAAGAGGCTTGCAGGAAGACACAAATACTGGAGAAGTTAGACCCCCTGCCTGGCGGTCTAATGACGAGTGAAGACACACTGAGTCAAACCATGTGCTTACTGCTGTGTCGGTGTACATTGCAACATTGCTCGCTGTTGCTATGGAGACCGTTTCCCCTCACGTCTCCACTCCTCACCTCATCCTTCAAGCGGGTGACCGCTTTCACCGACCATCTTTTGTAAATCAGAGTAGCCTATATATTAGTCATGATCAAAAAAGGGGATGGTGGGTGGATTATAGACAGCGGAGGAGAAAACATCTATTGCCACGGCATTTCCACAGTGCATTTTTTCAATCACTATTCAAGACTAAATGAGCAAGCTGCATGGAGTGGACGTGTGCACACAGATGTCTGGCCCTGGTTAGTCTAGTAAGTGTATAGAGGTGGAGTGAATAACTATGCAGCATAACAGATTAAAATTTATTTAGGTGAGTGCTTGTTTGTTTCTATTTGAAACAGTCTAATTGTCTTATTTACCATCATTACTCAGTACCGTAGTAAGATGAAGGATAATTCTTGAAGGAGAGCATCTACAAGACATCCAAGTGGGGCAAATAAAAATTAGGGACCCAAACTGAGATGCCCGACTCAGATCAGAGACTGTCACCACTAGGGTGCAAAAGGTAGAGTTGGTGGTATTATTGTAATTTATTCCCCTTCATATAAGTGTGAATATAGAGAGGAATGCCATACTTCCCTAATGACATGTTGAGTGATCTAATTAAAGTGTATTAATAACCACAAAGTATCCTGGAGCTAAGTATAACTAAGCCTAGTCACACAATACAATAACATGCCATTTTCAGAAGTAGAGTCAACGAAGAACAATCAGCTTCCTTAGAAGACTATACGAAAATAAATCACCTTTCTTTCCGTCGTTTGGAATCATTAAAAATGGAACTTGAGCCTCCTCGAACATGACAATTAAATCAGCCTCGGGCATTCAAATTGCATCAATCTCAGAAAGAAATACAATACTGCAAACATCAAAGAATATATCCAATACATTTTATTATTACCCTAAAGAAAACACCATAAGAATAGAGACGCCAAAATAAATCACTGTGCCTTCTTCTCAAAATGTAATTATAATCCTATGTATATATAAAATATTCTCACTTCTATTCTCAAACACTGAATGATTTTTTCTTCAAGACACGACTGAAGGCCTTCAGAACTATAAATCACCACACCATTCTTTGCTTCCACAGCACAAAGCCGACAACAATCCTCGACTGACTTTTCACTTGGAGCCATTTTACATATTTCAATAATAATAATAATCAGAACTCCATCTATATGCAGAAAATCGAACTCGAACCGGACGTAAACAATGTAAAACAAAAGAAATAGTTAATGTCTGCTATCTACTGGCAAATATGCAAACTTATAACTTCTCAAATGTCGGTAGGTTTATGTAGTTGCTGATTAATCTCTTAGATGGCAACACTACACAAGAGCCTTTTATAAATAGTGTAACGGCCTGGTCCATCTGGCTGCCATTACTGACCCATTACTGTGCGGGAGGCTTTGTGAAAGGTATCATACTCTTTGGTGCCAAAAGAACTCCGATACAACTCAGCAATGACTACTGTACTGACATGTAGAATTAATGGACGAAAGGCGGAAGCACAAGAATGTTAAGAGATGAAAAGGGAAAAGCAGAATACAGACGTCCAAGAAATGAGTTCAACAAGAAGTGCAAGGAAGCAAAAGAATAATGGTTGAAAGAGAAATGTGCAGGTATAGAAAATTGTCTGAAATTAGGAAAAGTAGATACTGCTTATCGAAGGATTAAGAGTACTTTTGTGGAAAAGAAGACTAAGTGCTGTAATATCAGGGACTCAGATGGAAAACCTCTAACAGATAGGAAGGAAAAGGTTGGGAGATGGGAAGCTTACATAGCGTGTTTGTATAAGGGAAAGGCGATTGAGAATCATGTAATGGAAAGGGAAGAGAAAATTGAAGAGGATGAGAAAGGAGATTTAATATTGAGATCAGAATTTGACATAGCATTGGAAGACTTAAGCAGGAAAAAACTCCAGGCATAGATGATATAGGCCCACCGATTGAGTTGCTACGCTGCATAGGTGATGAAGATCTGATCAGGTTATTTCACTTGCTGTGTAGGATTTATGAGACAGGTGAGGTCCCCTCTGATTTCAAGAAGAATGTTATCATCCCTATACCGAAGAAAACAGGAGCTGACAGATGTGAAGAATACCGTACAATCAGCTGATCACTCATGTTTCAAACATCCTGTCCAGAATAATTTACATGAGGATAAAAAGACAGATAGGGACAGAGTTGGTTCAAGACTAGTTTGGCTTCAGGAGAAAAGTAGGAACAAGGTAAGCTGTACTACGTCTTATGCTGATTTTGGAAGTTAGAATAAGGAAGGTTAAGAGATTGTTCATGGCATTTGTAGGTTTAGAAAAGGCTTTTGATAAGGTTGATTGGAGTAAGTTGTTTGACATTTTGGAAACGATTGGAATAAAGTACGGGGATATGATGATGATTAAGGCCCGGATAGTTATGTGTTTAAATAGTTTTTATTTAATTACATATTTTCTATTTATTTACGTATTTTTACCGTTTTAATAAATAAATACATATTCGGACGTGTTTATTGATAAGCACATATTTGGTAGTATGTTGTTCTTCTTGGATGACTGCTGCCCACAATTTTGACCCTTTGAAATTCCAATAATTGGCTTCTCTATTTCGTCAGTTGTCTCCATACTGTAGTCGTATTTCAAGACAGGAATTTCCCGGTCATTAAGAACAGCAGAGGGGCTGTAATTAACAGGCTCATTAAGCCTTACCTATACGAGAAATTTAACTTGAAATCACAGTGGTATGCATAACTTGTGAGTGTACTGATTGTGGCGTTGTCGTTTCAACGAGTATGATGCGTCCCAAAAGTGCGAAATGTGTTACTTTGAATCGTTTAGTGCGGGAGTTCGGAGACGTTTTTAGTACTGAAGGACCTAATTTATTTTGCAACATTTGTGAGAAACCCATAGCGGCAGGCATGCGTTCACAAGTTACGCAACATTTTGCGACAGTGAAACACGTGAAATGTGCATTTTTAAGAAGTCCACACAACGTTGGTTTCTCGAAATGCAGGATGTGAGATCTGGTCCAGCAAACTGCTAGTTCTCACAAGATAGATAGATAGATAGATAGATAGATAGATTTTTATTAATTCCATTTGATCAAATACATGCATTCAATACATTTTTGATATAGGACACGTCAGAATTTACATGCATAAAATAAAAGAACTAACAGGCATATATTACTAAGATTATAACTATTTATAACTTATTATAATAGCAAATCTTAATAGATACAATCTTATTGCACAACTATTTACACCTCACTCTATTATCATAATATGAAAACTTAATTCTATAAATACAACAACATACAGCTAGGTATTAAAATTAAATTATTTATATAATAATCCGGGCCGTGAAAGCCTTAATATGCAAAGTAAAATATAGTTATAGATTCCATCACTCCTATACGCTAAAATATTCAACTACTGAGTAAAAACAATGGCACTGCAGATAAGCTTTCAACATTCTATCAAAGGTTTTTATTTTTGGGGCCAGTTTTATATACTGGGGTAGTTTATTGTATAATTTAACTCCAGTGTGAAAAGTTCCTTTTTGATATATGCTTGTGTGTGTGTGTGAAATATGAATGTTTTGATTTTGTCTTGTGTTATGCCTATGAACATCATTGTTTGTTTTAAGAAAAACATCTTTATTCATTAAATTCTTTTTAAAAAACATAATACTTTCAAAGATATATATGCAGGGCAGTGGGAGAATGTTTAAATCTTTAAACAGAGGTCTACATGATTCTCTAGAGTTTACATTTGCCATAATTCTAATCGCTCTCTTTTGTATCCTAAACGTGCTTAGTACATCTGGCGACATACCCCAAAATATGATCCCATATCTTAAGTATGAATGGAAATAAGCAAAATAAGTATTTCTTAATGTGTGCATGCTAGTGCAGGTTTTCAAAATACGTAACGCAAAGCACATCGAGTTCAGTTTAGTATTCAGATATTGTATATGTTTATTCCATTTCAAGTCTTGTTGTATCCATAGTCCTAAAAACTTTGTTTCTGATTTATTTTCTATTTGATGACCATTTAATGTTATATTGGGCATCGCAGGATTCCTATTCTGTATAGTGTGGAAATTTAGACATACTGTCTTTTTATAGTTTATTATGAGGCGATTATCTTGTGACCATTTGGTTAACTCTCCTGTAACGGAGTCAGCAGACTGCTGTATGACCTGTTTAGTTTCACCTTTTATTACGAGTGTTGTATCGTCCGCAAACAAAATTTCCTTATGTGAATGAACGTTCTGTGTTATATCATTGATATATAGAAGAAAGAGTAGTGGGCCCAAAACCGATCCCTGGGGTACTCCAAATTCAACAATTCCCTCATTGGACAATGTTTCATTAAGTAATTTTGTTCCATCATCCTTGTGTCTCAAGCTTACTATTTGTTTACGCCTTGTTAAGTAAGACTCTACCCATTTATTAGCTAGACCTCTAACACCATATTGATTTAGTTTGGTAAGAGGATTTTATGGTCAACAACATCAAATGCTTTCGATAAATCCAAGAACAGGCCAGTTACATGTTCCTTATTGTCAATTAATTTCAGTATACTGTTACTACATTCGTAAATTGCTGTCTGTGTAGATTTTTCCGTTCTAAATCCATGTTGTGAGTTTGATAATATTTTATTTTTTTCTATGAAACTTATCAGTCTCTTATACATAATTTTTTCCACAATTTTTGCAATACCAGTTGGTAAGGTAATAGGACGATAGTTATCTAATTCATCTTTTGAACAGTTTTTGTGCACTGGAATTACTTTTGATAACTTCAAAATATCCGGGTAAGTTCCTGAGAGAATTGAACTGTTTATTAAGTGCGTAAGTGGATTTATTATATTTTCTGCACATTTCTTTAAAATTGCATCAGGGATGCCATCAATGCCAGCACAGAATTTATTTTTTAGCTCTTTTATAACTATTCTTACCTCTTCACTTGTGACATGATTTATAAATAAAGAATCACTGCATATATTTATTTTATTATTAGAATTTAGTGTATTTACCTGTGATTTATTTATTAATTTTTGTGGAATTTCCAGAAAATAGTCATTAAAAGTGTTTGCTATTTCTTCTGGATTATTAATCACTTTATTATTTCTGGTCAGTGTAATGTTCCTTTGTATTTTATCAGATTTTCCAGTTTCTTTCTTTATCACGGACCACATAGCCCTGTTTTTATTAGATGATTGGGAAATAAAATTATCATTATGCATTTTCTTTACTAGTCTTATTACCTTATTTAATATGCTAGTGTATTTTTTGTAGTATAAATTGAATTCAGGTGTTGTGTGGTATTGTTTATATAATTTGTGTAGAAATTTCTTTCTTTGACATGAATTTATAATCCCTGTTGTTATCCAATTGCTAGTTTTGTTATTTTGAACAGTTCTTCGTTTAAAGGGGAATGCTATTTCAAAATAGTGTTTTAGGGTACTGTTAAATGCATTAAATTTATCATTTACATTTTCTAGTTCATACATTTCTGACCATGTTTCCTTATTTAATAAGTCATTGAAATATGTAACATTTGATTCAGTGAATGACCTGCACTTTGATTTTACTCCATTATCATTATTATTGATTACTTCGGATACTTCAAAACACAGTATTTGTCCATGGTGGTCACTAAAACCCGGACAATAGACTTCTATTGAATGGTGATATTTATCTGTATTTATAAAAATTTGATCAGGAGTGGTTTTACTAAATTTTGTTATTCTTGTTGGTGTATTTACTGTAGGTTTCAGTCCATAGGAAATTAGTAACTGTGTTAATAATTCACAATTTCTATCAAGTTTTAAGAAATCCACATTTACATCCCCACAAATTATTATATCGAAATTTACTTTGCTCATGTTATTGAGTAACAATTCTAATTTATCTATAAATAGAGGAAACTTTCCTGACGGAGAACGGTATACGCATACAATTATTAACTTAAACTGCTGAATTTTTACGGCAGAGAATTCAAAATCCTGTTCCATAATTAGATAATCATAAGCTGTTATCTGTTCATGATCTAAATTGTCACATTTGTCACGCATTTCGTGTGGCTGATATACCACTTAACAAATTGCTGAATCCAGTGCTGCGTGGAACGTTAGAAAAGTACGTCAAACTTCCTCTCCCTGGCGTGTCAACACTGCGTAAGAACTATTTACCTAAACTTTACTCTGAGTGCACAGAATTCGTAGTGAAATAGGCGACAACGCTGTGTGGATTACAATGGACGAGACGACCGACGATGCTGGCCGTTACGTAGCCAACATCATACTGTAGTTGGTACGTTAAAATACGATCCATCACAGTTATTTTTACTGACAGCTGTTCATTTTGTGAAAACCAACAGTTACACAAGGCTAAAGCATTCAATGATGCTATGGTGCTTCTGTGGCCTGATTACCGGGGACAACATTTAATTTACTTTACACGTCAATCGAGCAAATTTACGCACTCAAGTATCAGTATAAGACAATACAATCAGTGTTATGACAGATTCTTAAGTGACCTTTTCTTCCGTTCAGAATGAAATTCGAAAACAGCGCATATATGATTTCGTATCGCCTATCTGCAGGAAGTATTGTAGGATTCGGAAATTGAGGCAAGTCCCGGTCTGTTAAGCGGGAATATTTGTACAGTGGACTGGGTTATTGAAGCAGCTATACGTTTCAACTATTTTTAGAGTAACTGAGGGACATAAATACGATACCAATTTAAGAACATATTTTGGAATCTTAATCACATATTTTCCCACTTTTAAGCACATAAATAAATACATATTTATGAAAAGTTAAGCACATAACTATCCGGGCCCTAATGATGATAATTGTTGTTTTAAGGGCTCTAACATCTGGGTTATCAGTCCCTAGGTCTCACGAGACCTTGATAAATACGTTAGATGGATTCCTCCAAATGCCGATAATTATGGCAGATTCGTTGGTGCCGTCCTGTCAAGCCTCCGTGGCTTAGGCGGCAGCACGCCGGCCTCTCACCGCTGAGTCCGTGGTTCAAATCCCGGTCACTCCATGTGAGATCTGTGCTGGACAGAACGGAGGCAGACAGGTTTTTCTCCGGGTACTCCGGTTTTCCCTGTCAAAATTTCATTCCAGCAACACTCTCCACTATCATTTCATTTCATCTGTCATTCATTTAATCATTGCCCCAGAGGAGTGCGTCAGGCCTCGGCAGCCGGCACAGTTCATATCCTTGCCGCTAGATAGGGGCTTCATTCATTCCATTCCTGACCCGGTCGGAGACTGGAAGCAGGCTGTGGATTTTCATTTCGTTGGTGCCGTCCTAGCTGTTACTAAAAAAACACATTCGAAGAGACTACAGGGATAGGAAGGTGCTTTACAATCTATACAGAAACCAGACAGCAGTTATTCGAGAGAGAAGCTGGTATTCAGAAAGGTATAACGCAAGGCTGCAACTTATCACCCATAGACTACTTTTCAATCCATACCGTACATTGAACAAGCAATGAAGGAAAATTGGAGAACAATTATTCAAAGTAGAAGTAAAGATCCAAGAAAAAAATCAACTATGAGATTTGCTGATGACATCGTTATCTCAGCCCACACACCAGAGGATTTGAATGATTTTTTAAATGGTATGGATTCTGTTTTGAGGAAAGAATTCATGATGAAAATTAGTAATTGTAAAACAAAACATATTGGAATGCAGCCGAAAGAAATCAGAAACCCATATGGACGTCGAATTGGCAGGTGAAAAGCTAAAGAAAGTAGGAGACTTCTCTTAGTTAGAAAGCAAAATGACCATTGATGGACGAAGCAAAGAGGATATAAAAAGTAGGTTAGCACAGGCAAGGAAAGCATTATACAGAAGGATTCTGTTAGGGCTGGTACTTTTAATAGATTAATTTAAGATACCAATTAATCAAAACCGAATAATCGATTAATTGCCGCAAACAACGATTAATTGGTTAATCGATTAATCGGTATTCCGAATAATTGATTTTTGATTTGTTTGTCGATTAATCAATGTATTTCGCACTTTTAACTACGCGCTCACAGAATCAACAATCGATGACACAACTTGGTTTCTTAATGCAATCACTCGACATGGTTAGCCTGGGTAGTCCCATGATGGGTGATATTTTTGATTCTCGTAGAGTCTTTGCAACATCGTGGTCACGTAGCCCCATGCACTGGGGTGTGTTTAAGACTAGCCTGATAACATGTGTCACTGCCATGCCAGTACCAGTGTGTGTATTTGTAATTCAGGTAGAATTTGGGTAGGAACCAACCGTGGCCTTAAATTAGGTACCGTCCCGGCATTCGCCTGGAGTTATTAACTTCCAGGATGGCTGAGGTAGCAATCGATTCCGCCTCTTATTAATTTTGCCTCACGAGGCTGAGTGTACTCCGTTCCAACCCTCACACCAGAATTGATTTTCTTGGCAGAGCTGGGAATCGAACCCAGGCCTCTGTTGTGACATCTAAGAATGCTAGCCACTGCTCAACGCCCACTTTGAGGTTTCATTTGACTTCGCTCCAAGGATTATCGTGTTGGAAGCCCTTTTTCAGGTTTGCCTTAGTAATCGAAATTTAAGGTTTTCAGTCGGTCGATAAGATTGTAAAGCGTGATTCCCTAATCATAAAAAATACTACATGATATTAATAAATACACTTGGATGACTAGTTTCGATCGTCAAGTGATCATCATCAGATTCTTTACACTTAAGCTATTGAATCTACTGTGTGTGGAGAAGTATGGGTGATGACATTTACAATATACACACTTAGTTAGTTGCAGTAGAAATTAAACTAGCACAACTAGTCAAGATATGTGATTTTTTGTTGCGATACCGTACTGATAGTGATGATTGACCTGCAGGTTAGCTTGCTTAGTGTTATTATGTGATAGTTATTAAATGGTCAGGTTATTGTGGATGGTGCACTTAGCAGTTTGAGCGATGTGTGGTCCGTTTTTGTGCACAACGTGTGGGCGTTTTTGCTAACACAATAACCTGACAATTTAATAACAATCACATAATGACACTAAGCAAGCAAACTTGAAAGTCGATCACCACTATTTAACAGTGTCTCAGCAAAATATAACATATCTTGACTATATGTGCTAGATTAATTACTACTGCAACGAAATAAGTGTATATATTGTAAATATCTTAACTCATACTTGTAGACATAGATTAATAGCCTAAGTGTAAAGGATCTGATGATCGCTTGACGATCGAAACTGGTCATCCAAGTCTATTTATTAATCTCATGCGAAAAAACTTTTTAAGGATTAGGGAATCACCCATTAGACAATTGGGTACAATCGTGCTGACTGTCCGAAAAACATTAAATTTCGACTCCAAAGATACAAATGTGACGTCTAACAAACGTGGGTATGTCTAAAGTCAACTCTTAGGCATGTTTGATAAAAACTCATGTTCTCATGATAGGTCAGTTATAAAAAGCACGGTAAAAATAGGAAATCTTGTAGATGTAGCTTAAATATTGCAAACATTGCAACAGACGAGCTGGACGTCTATCTTGGAAATTCACCGCCTGACTTGCATACTCACCCTTTTTCACTGGTGGAAGATGAATCAAACAACATATCCAAGGCCTCTAAACTAGCGAAAAAATACTTGATAGTCCCCGCGACCACCTGCAGCGCTGAAGGAGTATTTTCAATTGCAGGAAACATTGTGTCAGCAAAGCGGAGCTGCCTGGCCCCAAAAAATGTGTACTTGCTAGTATTTTTCACCAAAACAGATCTTTACTTAATTGAAATATATTGTAACATTTGTTTTAAATAATGCATCTTGTTTGTGAACTGTTGAAGCGATTCTTTCAGTGTTTCCTATACAAACTGTTAGTTGCAAATCTTCAGTCGGTCAACACGAATTTGTCCAATGACTGTGTGGGGTGCAATTTATATATTATATGAGTAGTAAGTATATAACTCCTTGAAAAAATACATGTAATAGTTATGATCACAATGACCTCGGCGAGAGTAGGCAGGCGAAAGCGTAGCAACTGTACAACAAAGGCTCCGCTGACATATGTAACTATTTACATAATAGAATTCATGTGCATGCTCTAATTTAATTTTATTTATTATATTGTGTTATTTTAATTTGTATACACGATCATAATACGCATACGTAATTCACAAACCCTTATTAAATAAACTAAACTTATACAGTGCTCAAAAAAGGTTTTGCATATTGCGATTTAGTAACTTGTTTATTTTGCTATGTGTATGTAATCATATTATAGGCTACCTGTTCTCATACACTCAAGAGAAAGTAGGCTGCATGTTCTTTACAGAACAGCTTGTTAAAATGTCATATCAACGAACTTGTTTCATAGTTCTCTGTCTTAGTACAGCATTTCAGATTCATAGCTGCAATAGATCCCGAGAAAAGGGAATTGAATTCGATAAATACACTCCAATGCCATATTAGTTTCTCGCTGATCACTGGTTTGAAAGTGACATTTCTGAATTTATCTTAGACTACAGTTTCCTATCATGAAATGCAATTTCAGGATAGCTGTTAGAAGTCCCGAAGAAAGGCAATTGAAATAAGGAAATTCACACATCCGTCATATTGCTTTCGAGCTTGTCACAGATTTGACATTCTCATTTTTGAATTCTTTTTTAAGTCTACTGTAATGGTACAATAACACAGGACTATAATTAGAGCCGGATTTGTAAGCACAATCAAATGGTGAAATAAGCTAGGATATAAGCTCGTTAAATGAAACAAATAAGCACACAAAATAAGCGAATACAAAATTAAAATTAAATCATAAATATATTGTTTCATAGAATTCGTACCTTACATAGCCTTTGCTTGTTACTGTACACGAGGAAGGTCATCTTGAGATTTTCGTGTGTGAAGCTCCTGCGTTTGTCAGTGTTTTATACAGTGGAAATGATCTCTCAACGCCGCATGACGTTACAGGAACATGTACGAAGCATAGTTCTTCTTGAGTGAAATCCTCTTCGATATACGTTTCTGTACCAGAAAGCTTTTTAGAAATTTTTCACAGTGTTCCGTAACCAGGGGTTTTCGTGAATAGCTTACTGAGTTTCTCAAAGGCAATTTTAGCAACGTTACTAAAATTTCATCTATCAAAGAAAGTGAATGTGCCAAGGTATTATTTCGAGCTTCCAACTGTGTTATAATAGCAGGTATTTTGGAGAAAATCAGTGTAATATTTTGCGTACCGCCATGTTGGATTGCGACGAATATGGAAATATGGAAGACATGGTTGAGATATTCGGAGATGGAACTGACTTACTATCACATTTTATTCACATAGGTCTATAGTCGATCATGAATCATTTGACACTACTAACACGCAAAGACAAAAGTAGATCTCATAAGCCTATATTTCGTATGGTGATAAAGGCAAATCAAATACAAAACTCATAATGGTTGCCCCATAGACTCATGCCCCTGAGGGTCCGGCTCCCTCGACATATTTCTGATTTGTTGCTACCCCCCCCCCCCCTCCAAAGTTGGCACCACATAAGGTAGTCTGTTGGCTACTTACATCCCAACCTCCCACCCGAAATAGTTTTCTGGACACATCTCTGCCATGCAGGAATACACTACTAACTTGACTAACCTCTTAATGACATTCAAGGGGATGTGATCCACGTGCTACATGCCTCCAATATCAAACCACCCCAATATTAATTAGAAGTGTAAACCAACAGCACACTGCAATTAAGCCGACTTAATAAGAGTATTTGATTTAATCCCACCGATCGTGCTGGTTGCAGCTTTCATTAAGTTATTTGTGTTGGCAGCAATGCGTTAGCTCGCTAACTATGCGCATAACTCATCCTGTCAGGGAGGCGGTCACGTTCCAACAACTTCTATGATGTTCCTCCCATCCCCAGTTGCTCAAATATGATTTCCACTAGACGTCGGATTTGCACGAAAACTATCCAGCAGAATAGCCAAGCGCGTTAAGTCGCGCTCTACGACTGCAATGGAGGTATACAAGTTCGGAGATTTAAGGCACAAATCCCTCCGTTGATAGTGGCCATTCTGCGTTTCGTTTCTTCCCGAGTTTTTCTGCACTCCCTCCTGGCAAATTACAGGATGACACCTATTTCAACTTCCAGGGCGTCTACCCCAATCCTTAGTTCCAAAAATTACATTGCCATTTGTAGCTCTTCAGTCGGTCAACACGATTTTGCCCAATGGATGGGTGGAGTACAAGATATAAATATAAACAGACAAAAATACACTACTGGAAAAAATACATGTCGGCTATTAGCTAATTATCCTCCCTATATTGTTCTGCTAAGGTCCCATTCCAGTTTAGTACCGAAAATAAGGTCCTGTTAACACCAACCTACACATATGGGGTAGCTACAGATTTCACATAACCCCATGTGTGCCCGAAACGCACTCACTTCCTCTTTAAATACCTCACAATTAAATAGATAAGTTACCTTAAAAATGTACATTTACAATGGGAGCACCGTAACCTGGCGAGCCTGTCGCTAGATCGCAGGGCAGCGCGGTGGCGGCAGCCATCTGACGGGAGCGCAGCTTACTGCTAGCTGAGGAGTCTCTCAGCAGACGGCTCCGGTGTGGTGTCGCCAAGACTTTCTCTATGGTTCAATCCTTTGCAAATGTAAAAAATTGCTGTAGAAGAAACTCCCGAGCAAACAATAACCGATGCATTCGTTTAACATCGAATATTGTCTACAAAAAGGTGCTGTGACAAGTACATAACACTGTTCTACATAATTATTTGTGTTCTTCTCATGTACGTATACCGTTAAACAACAATAAATACATTTCTTCAATATTTAAAACTTCGTTCTCCCACATTCTTCCCTACTACCCCATAAACCTACATTCACGTTGCGAAATCTCGCACGGGCCCACTAGTCACTTAATGAGACAATATAGGATTACACGTTTCGACCCTCAAGTGGCCATCATCAGATCCTAATCACTGTGTTGAGGTTTAAATTTACACTAATGTAAAACGTACTACTAATGTACAGTAGCTCGTCTTAGGTGATTATATTACGATCAATTTGAATCTCGTTATACCTTAGGGTTGTTTTGTTTTGTTTTGTTTTGTTTTGAAGGTTTTGTGAATTACGTGAGTAAAGGTGTATATGCACGTCTATACAATTGAGAATAACACAATGTAATAATAATAAATAAATTAAAAATGTAGCATGCACTAGAACAATCTAATTATAATGTTTACTTAACTTGGTAAAGTACGGTTCTTTAGAACAATTTAATAAAATTATAATGCTACTTGTTACCACGTCATTTCCACTGTTTCCTTTCAGTCTTATTAAAGTTGGCAGAAACGGTATACTACTACTATTACTACTAATAGTAATAATTATAGTAAGACTACACTCAACGGCCGGGACGTTGCTAAATACTGGTCCAATGCCATTTAATATTTGTCATTTTGATCAATCTTCGTTACTATTTGATTCTATTACAATAGTGTGCTACTTCTGACACGAGTAAATAATAATAATAATAATAATAATAATAATAATAATAATAATAATAATAATAATAATAATAATAATAATAATAATAATAATAATAAATTAATTTAATTTTAATTTATTTATTAAATACTATTGATATTACATTATTGTGATAAGTCTTACGAATCTGACGGTAAATCCAGAACACATTATCTGTGAGACATATTAATTATTATTTACAACATATAAACAGATTGTATTTCAATACAAGAGTGCATGCAAAATATATGTTTTTTAAATTATATACATTTTAATCATAATTATTATTGTTTTTTTGTTTTAATATTCTTTATATAACTAGCAGTAGTATCCGGCTTCGCCCGGTGGATTTATTTGTTTTATGGGGAGACAAAGATGGTTCGCGTCCATAGCATTCCTTAAGCTACATGTGTCTCCTGGGTGGGGCTAAAGAACAGTCACTTCGAGGGTAACACCTACACCAAGAAGTTTAGGCAGCCAGACAATCCCAGCGATCTCCTGGCCTGAAACATTGCTTGATGTCACAAAACATGAATACAAATGGTCCTTCTCAGGGCTTTCCAGCTAAGAATCTTGGCCCTGTTATTAGAATTTGCCAAATGAACATAGAAGGCATAAGTAGATCGAAATGTCAAGTTCTACAAAAAATTTTAATACAAAATGAAATCGACGTTGTTGCTATCCAAGAAACCCATACTGCAGACGAAGAAGCACTGAGACGTAGAGGGAAAAATCCAGGTTATGAATTACTAGGAGCAACATACCATCATGCGCATGGTGTGGCAACGTATGTTCGAACCACAGTTGAAAATGCTACACTCTGTTCAGCTTCAGACTTCAATGAAATTCACGAAGTAATCATTAAAATAGACGATGTGAGCATATCCAATATATATAAACCTCTAGCTATATCCTGTCCAATGCAAGTCATAACAACATCACCGCATCATGCAGTGTACCTTGGAGACTTCAACAGCCATCATACTCAATGGAAATACAGGGAAATCGACAAGAATGGTGAAACGTTAGTTAACTGGGCAGAAGACAACAACTTGTATTTGGTATGTGATGCTAAAGACAGAGGAACTTTTAAGTCAGCAGCATGGTGACAGGAGTACAACCCAGATCTTTGTTTCGTGACCACCAACGAAAACAGATTGCCACTACGAACCTCACGCCTAGTATTATCAGACTTCCCACACAGTCAGCACCGTCCAGTTATATTTGAAATTGGGACTAGTATACCACTGATATCATCTCATCCTCAACCAAGATGGAATTTCAAGAAGGCGGAATGAGATGTATTTGCTGATAATTTGGACAAGTGCCTGGGATGGATCCCTCCAAAAGCTAGTAATTACGATAGACTTGTTGGTGCAATCATATGTGCAGCAAAAAAGGCTATACCAAGAGGTTACCGAAAGGAATACATTCTAGGTTGGGATGAAGCTTGTGAGGAACTATATGATGAATTCTTGAAGGGAGGAGATCAAGAAATTGCAGAGGACCTGCTACATAGCTTGGATGAAGCACGCCGTGTCAAATGGACCCAGACTGTCGAATCACTTAACTTCCAAACCTCTAGCAGAGGAGAATGGTCACTCTTACACAAATTAGGAGGAGCTAAGGATAAGGTGAGAGAGAACAATCACATATCAGCCAATAAGATTGCAGCACATATATTGCCTACAACTAGAGCACCAAGAGACAAACCCTTTACTCGGCAAATTAAGCGTAAACTTAGTATCCTCAGAAAGAACAGCGCTGAACAATCAGAGTACTCAAACTCTTTCTCCGCCTCTGAAATCATAGTCTCTCTGAAAGATGTAAAAGCCGGCAAAGCTCCTGGAAGTGATGGTATACATCCAGAATTTCTCCTGCACTCAGGGAAGTACGCGAAACGTTGGCTAGCAGAATTCTTCTCGGATATAATAGCAACAGGTACAGTTCCATACAAATTGAAGCAGTCGAAAATCATTGCAATACACAACCGGGTAAATCACATGACCATCCGAAGAATTATCGTCCTATTGCATTGCTGAGTGTCATCTATAAGCTTCTAGAAAGGCTGCTGTACAACAAAATTTGCCAAAAGGTTTTTGAGAATCTACCTATTGAACAAGCTGGCTTTCGCCCAAAGCGCAGCTGTGCTGATCAGGTCAAATCTCTAACCATCTTCATAGAGGCAGGATATCAAATGAAGTAGAAAACATCAGTTGCTTTTATAGACTTAAGTGCCGCATACGATACAGTCTGGAGGCATGGCAGCTGTGTTAATTACTACAGGTGATCCTATGTCAAAAAACAACACGACTAATTGACAACATGCTTAATGAAAGAAATTTTACTGTAGTAATCGGAAAGGACGTCAGCTCTACAAAAACACTAAACAATGGTTTACCACAAGGTTCTGTCCTTGCCCCTCTGCTTTTCAATCTGTACTTAGCTGACATGCCAGAAACAAAATCTAGAAAGTTTGGTTTTGCAGATGATTGGGCCATCGCTACTCAGAACAGTACATTTGAAGTAACTGAACAAGTCCTAACTTCAGATTTGGATACGTTAGGCAATTTCTTTCGCCAGTGGAGACTACAGCCCAACCCAATTAAAACAGAAGTGTCCTGTTTCCATCTATCGAATCAAATTTCAAACAGATTTCTCAATGTGTACTTTGAGGGAAACAGACTTCATCATAACATTTGTCCTAAATATCCAGGGGTCATTTTGGATAGGTCACTTTCCTACAAGGAACATCTCACGAAGGTAGCTGCCAAGTTGAGGAGTAAGAACAACCCCCTGCATAAACTGTGTGGTACTGGCTGGGGATCTTCAGCAGACACACTACGAACCTCAGCTCTTGGGTTGGTTTATTCAGTTGCGGAATATAGTGCACCAGTGTGGATAAACAGCGCTCACACACAGAAAGTAGACACGCAGTTGAATGAGACTATGCGCATTATTAGTGGGAACAACCGATCTACTCCCACTCACTGGCTACCTATTCTAAGTCATATTCCACCGCCTGATGCTAGAAGGAAGAGAATATCAGAAGATCATGGATAATCCACAGGTGCCTTTGTTAAATGACGTAGCCTATGCGGAGCGAAAACGGCTCAGGTCAAGGAACCCTGCTATTTCCACAGCCAGAATTTTGTCAGAAGAGAAGTTCGACATTCGTCTCTCACGGGGCCAAAATTGGCAACAAAACTGCCCTGAACGATGTCGAGCATGCCCTGCATCCTGGAAAAGCCACCAGGATTTGATCAACCTCGCTCTGTGTGGACAGCCCTCAATCGTATCCGCACTGGCCGTGAAAGATGTGCAAACGCTCTCCACAAGTGGGGAATAGTCCCGTCATCAAAATGTGATTGTGGTGCAGAGAAACGGACAATTCATCACTTAGTGACCGAGTGCCCAAACCACGCATATTGTGGGGACTTCAAGGGCTTTTTAACTGTAACAACAGATACTGTATGCTACATAAAGAACATGGATATTTGTATATAGATATATGTAGGAAGTTATGTTTCAATAGTTGGAACTATTATAGAATTTCATGTATGTGATAATTTAATGTTTTATGTGCCATACGCTAATTAAAATAAAATTTGTTTTATGGATGTTAATGAATACTACTACTATTAAGAATCCTAGAAAAAAGAATTAGAGTAAAGGTAGAAAACAACATAGAGGAGGAGCAGTTTGAATTTAGAGAGGGCAGGTCAAGAGTGGAACCCATTTTCATTCTGAGACAGAACATTGAAAAGAGTTGGGAATATGGGAAGGATATGGTAATGACTTTTATTGATCTAGAAAAGGCCTATGATAGCATCCCTAGAAAAAAAGTTTGAGAAAGCTTATCAAATAGGGGGATAGGCAAGGAACTGAGAGACATGATAAAAGGAATGTGCATGGATTGCTACAGTGGTGTGAAGACTAGAGTCAGGACATCGGAATGGTTCAAAATTGTCACTGGACTAAAGCAAGGAAGTGTGTTGTCACCATTATTGTTCTTAATGGTAATGGATGACATCATGAAGGCAGCAATGAAAGACTATAGTAGGGCAAAGATGAAGGCAATGTTGTTTGCAGACGATGTTGTGATCTGGGGCGAGGATGAGATGGAGGTACAAGAACAGTTAGACGTAAAAAATGAAAAGATTGAGCAATGGGGATTGAATATAAATGTGGAGAAGAGTAAAACAGTGGTGGTGAGTAGAGGTAAGAAAGAAGGAAAAGGAGTAATCAAAGTAGGAGATAAGGAATTGGAAGTGGTGAAACACTTCAAATACTTGGGAAGTGAACTGACTGAAGATGGAAGACTAGATTTGGAAATTAGCAGAAGAATACAACTCTGGAGTGCTTCCTACCGACAGGTACGGGCACTAGTATGGAACACGGATATACCAATTAAGGCTAAATAAGTTTTGTACAAAGCATATTATGTTCCTATAATGCGCAAGGATGACACGCAAAATCGTGAAGCGTTCCACATTTTTTGCTTTTGTATGGACAGTTGCGTTGTATGCCTGTGAAACGTGGACACTAAATAAAAATGAAAAGAACCGTCTTGAAGCCTTTGAGATGTGGTGCTATCGTAAGATGATTAATGTGACGTGGAGAGACAGGATATCGAACACAAGGGTTGTCGACACCGTGAACCAACGGAGATCAATCCCACGCACAATCCGTAAACGTCGTCTCGCATGGTGGGGTCACACAATGCGCCACTCCAATTTAATGAGAACTGTGGCAGAAGGGTTCATTGAGGGAAAACATCCACGGGGAAGACCTAGAAATACCTTCATTAAACAAATTCAAAACGACACCCAAGCAAAGAATTATAATTCAATGAAGGAAGCGGCAAATGACAGGACCATCTGGACAGGTTTTATGGCAACTGACCAGTCTTAGGACTGCAAACCAATGATGATGATGATAATGACATATACAGCAAGTAGTGGGGTAGTGGGGGAGCTGCTTACCTTTTTATTGAGCCACCCTCGTAGCTGCCCCGAACCTGATATCTCGCTAACCAAACATGGGATTAGAACATACAGGGTGTCCTAGCACTGCTAGAAATGCCCCCTACTTTCCTATAGGCTCTTTATTTGATTAAAAGACCAAAACTAAAAGGTCATTCGCGAGTAGTGGGGTAGTGTTGGTTTCCTGAAGTCGCGCTCGTGCTTGAATATGTATGCCTATGTTGGCAAAGGGTTAGGTGGTGGGGGAGGAGTAGGGTCGAGTGAGGGGTCGTTTAGATGGTATTTTTTCCGCTCTAGGTGATGGTGAGGTTATTTTTTAAAAATGGATGGAATTTGGAAAGGCCATTTGGGGTAAACATGTTGTTTTTTAACATTTTGGCGATGAATGTTTTTTATACGCATGCGCACTTGAGGAGTTTTGTAAGAGGGCGGGCTTTTTAAATGATGATTTACCAATGAGTGTTTTTTTAATATGTATTGAAATAAACCAAAAAAAACTAATAGGTCATCGGCTTTTTACTATTTCGCTAACCAATAATCGGACTTAAACGTATGAGGTGTCGTAGGACTCGTGGTGAACTCCCCTTTTCTATGGATGGGGTATATTCACCCCAAAATAAAAACTACCCTTACCCGGGGGTTGAAATAGTAATATTTTTTGTATGTGCGCGCACGGTCGGCCTTTGTCAAAAGGACCTAACTATACGTTTGTTAATATTTTCTGAACCCCTCATGGGATTTTGCCATAGGCAGTATCCTAACCCTCGGGGTGACACCCCGTTTTTGAATGTAGGATTCATTTTTGTCGAAAGGGCCTAACGACACTTTTGTTCATATCTCGCGAACCAATCATGCTAGGGACTTGTATGAGGGGTCCTAGCACTTGGGGGCAACATTCCCTGTTTGGGGATGAAACTACCCCCCAAAATTGAAAAATCCATATCTAGGAAACGAAGAAGCCTAAAATTACGTGTGATAGCTTAAAAAATAGGGGATGATATGGGCGTTTACCTCGATGGATCATTTCACCCCTAAAACAGTAAATAGTCATGCTATGGGGAAAAAACGTGTTAAACACCTAAAAATGATAAATGAACCTAAGATCTTTTGTTTTTGATGAAAAATAGCAGGGGGGTGAAACTACCCCCCAAAATTGAAAAATCCATATCTAGGAAACGAAGAAGCCTAAAATTACGTGTGATAGCTTAAAAAATAGGGGATGATATGGGCTTTTACCTCGATGGATCATTTCACCCCTAAAACAGTAAATAGTCATGCTATGGGGAAAAAACGTGTTAAACACCTAAAAATGATAAATGAACCTAAGATCTTTTGTTTTTGATGAAAAATAGCAGGGGGGGTGAAACTACCCCCCAAAATTGAAAAATCCATATCTCGGAAACGAAGAAGCCTAAAATTAGGTGTGATAGCTTAAAAAATAGGGGATGATATGGGCTTTTACCTCGATGGATCATTTCACCCCTAAAACAGTAAATAGTCATGTTATGGGGAAAAACGTGTTAAACACCTAAAAATGATAAATGAACCTAAGATCTTTTGTTTTTGATGAAAAATAGCAGGGGGGGTGAAACTACCCCCCAAAATTGAAAAATCCATATCTCGGAAACGAAGAAGCCTAAAATTAGGTGTGATAGCTTAAAAAATAGGGGATGATATGGGCTTTTACCTCGATGGATCATTTCACCCCTAAAACAGTAAATAGTCATGTTATGGGGAAAAAACGTGTTAAACACTTAAAAATGATAAATGAACCTAAGATCTTTTGTTTTTGATGAAAAATAGCAGGGGGGTGAAACTACCCCCCAAAATTGAAAAAACCCTATCTCGGAAACGAAGAAGCCTAAAATTACGTGTGATAGCTTAAAAAATAGGGGATGATATGGGCTTTTACCTCGATGGATCAATTCACCCCTAAAACAGTAAATAGTCATGCTATGGGGAAAAACGTGTTAAACGCCTAAAAATGATAAATGAACCTAAGATCTTTTGTTTTTGATGAAAAATAGCAGGGGGGTGAAACTACCCCCCAAAATTGAAAAATCCATATCTCGGAAACGAATAATCCTAAAATTAGGTGTGATAGCTTAAAAAATAGGGGATGATATGGGCTTTTACCTCGATGGATCATTTCACCCCTAAAACAGTAAATAGTCATGTTATGGGGAAAAACGTGTTAAACACTTAAAAATGATAAATGAACCTAAGATCTTTTGTTTTTGATGAAAAATAGAAGGGGGGTGAAACTACCCCCCAAAATTGAAAAATCCCTATCTCGGAAACGAAGAATCATAAAATTAGGTGTGATAGCTTAAAAAATAGGGGATGATTAGGGCTTTTACCTCGATGGATCATTTCACCCCTAAAACAGTAAATAGTCATGTTATGGGGAAAAAATGTGTTATACACCTAAAAGCATAAGCATCTTTGTGAAACCATGCATTAATGGACATGTGTATGGAGGATGGTTGTTATTATTATTATTAGGTAATTATGGATTAATGTGTGTATAGATAACTAACCTGTGGGGAGCGTGATGGCGCAGGTGCTTAGCAGCTCGTCTTTACCCGGACGGCTGGGGTTCAAATCCCGGTGACAGCGGGGGGTTGGAATTTTCACCTGAAAAAATCACGTGGCATTCGGCCTTAAATCCCAGGCCAAAACCAAAATGAGCCTGGTTGGCTCCGGCGACTCAAACTAATAGGGAAAAGCCGAAGAAAGAAAGGTAACTCACCAGTAATAGTAAACATTGGTTGGAGGTGTTGAAGAAGTCAGGATGGGCAACCCTTTGCCATGGTTCACGAATGCACCCCAAAAAGTTTTACCTGTCAAGACACAGTCTACCCTGTTGCAGCCTTTAGAAAAAAAATCGAACCGGGGCCTCTGTGGTGACAGTGGACTTATTTTCATGATGATTTTTAAACAAACCTAGGCTTGCCTACTACCGCTGTGTTGAATCTGCACAGAGACTCTGGCTTTGGTTTGCGTAGTGTGCCTTGCTGATAACAGCACAGCGACCTTGTCAGTAAGTTTCATATTACTCATTTGCTTGATAGCGGACATGCTATGCACATGACTAGATCGTTGTTAGGTTTGACAAAGGCTTAGTGAAGCTTATGGCAAGCTTGAAATGAATGTCATGGTATAGTCGGGCTTGGAAGCCAAGACCTTAGGGTTGACAACCAAGTAGGTTAACCACTACACGGTGAGATGGTGAAATAATAATGTAACAGAACATATAGAAACGTTTTCTATAGTTTAACGAATTGGCATACCATGAGAGGTGTAGGTAATGGAAATTGAATCCTTAGCTGATGATTATACTACTTTCCATGCCCACGTATAAGCTATCATGTTAGAAAAAGAATGGTATGGCTTGTTTTAAACGGAGAATAATCATTGTGTTTACTGTGAAACACAAATCTGAATTTAAAATAATTAATTTAAAATTAACTAATTTAAAATTAGTTTAGTACGCTGAAGTTAAAATGAATAATGATCACGTTACAGACAGCCAGTTTCAAAGCCATGAGAACTAAGTGAACAAAGTATAAAATTCATGAGCCAGTGAGGAATTCAACATGCTGTCCTTTGGACAAGAGAGAAGCGTTCTACAGCGACCCTCAATGGTTTGGGTCATCGTAAAGATGAAAATTAATTCTAAGCTACTACACGCTTATATACTAGAAGAAGAAATGGAAAACAATAGGTCAAATAAAGAACAGAAGGAATAAAAAATGGCCCTCAACCCTCAAGCATGTGGATTGAGGGAGTTGGAAGGAAGGAGAGCCATGAAAGGCAGATAAAAAAGTATACTAGGAGAGGCTTTGCCCCAGAGGTAATGGAGGTAAACTGGACTCAGCTCAGAAATCCCTTGGGGTTGCCAACTTCCAAACTGATCAGCCCTTGAGGGTGTAGCCATAGGCAGAGTGCACTGCAAGTAGTGGGGCTAAATACACCCTACCTTCTTGAGGGGGGCATGAGCAAAAGACAGGAAATAACATGAAAATAAAAACAAGGCTGCCTCCTCAGGATATCAGAAAAAATAAATAAACCAGGGCCAATGAAGTTGCAAAAGGAAGAGACTCCCTAGGGCTCGGATACCCTAATCATGTTGGGGTCGGTAGAGAACAAGAGTTGAGCAAGTGTGGTCGACAGGAAATAAGACAGAGAAGAGCCTAGCACAAGTTAGTGGAAGCAATGACGGTCTCAGCTGGGACTCCGTGATCGTCAACCTACATGACACTAGATATGACGCCCAGGGGTGGAATTAAAGACCTCTTTTGTTTTTTATCACTGGCTTTTAAGAACGCTAACACATGGCATGCCTTATAATGCAATACTGGTCCTAGGGTATGCAAAATTGTATTAGAAACTCAGCTAATAATAGTGTGCTTGCCCATGATTTACCTTAAATTTTCCTAAAATCCACTACATTTTCCGCAAATTGACCAAATGACACAACATTCCAGCAAAATTCAACAAATGACTACCAGATTTATTGAAATTCCATTGATTTACCTAAGCATGGTTTAAACTACCTCAAATTCATATAAAATTAGACGAATATAGATGAAAATTCACTAAAATTTACCGAATTTAGCCAAGTGGTGTACAAACCATGAAATTTATCCAATTTTTTTAAATTAAAATTGACTACATGTACTCGAAAATTTCATAATATTCCCTTTATATGTATGCTTTTTTGTTGTTGTTGTTGTTTCGTTTACCATACTCTCTGCAGACAAATACCTCAACATGACTTTCTCCTAGACTAGGAGCTTCACATTCGACATGATAGCTGAGTTTCATTTCCCATAAACTTGTCTCTGAGGTGGGTGTCAGGAAAAGGCATCCAGCTGTAAAAACCACACCCTCACGTAGACTTTCATAACCTCTTACGTTGAGGTTCCTTACACTAACGACATTAAATGATTGAACGGTTTCCTTTTCACAATTCCTGTCTATACTTTCCTCTTTAAGGTTGCAAGATGTTTGCAAGATTCCTAAAATGCAATTAAATGTAATAAATACCTTAAGATGGTTTCATTTGTTTAATGATATGGTGTTGATGATGGATATATACGTTAAGACTAATTTTTGTTAGGTCTTGACTGGCCTTGCAATTAGAAATTGACAAACCAAACATGGGTTATCTACCAGGGGAACACTTTGACCTCTATGTTGGTTATTGACCAGTAAGTACAGTTCTAGTAATGAGACAGAAATCCAACTCAAACAATGAGCGCGCAATGCGGCGGAGATTGGTACCACGATGTACTGTTGGTTATGTAGCTATGTGGAATGTACATCACATATGGTTTACTTAAAGGTTTGGATATTCCATTAAAGATATATCTACAATAAACCATTTTCAAATGGTCATTCGTTGGTGTGAAAATATTTATTAATTGGTATTTTATGAAAACAATTATGATTTATAAAAAAATTATACTTTTACTGTATTCTTATTTAATGTAAGCACTGGAGGCACTATCGACCAAAATACAGCACTATCTGGAATGTATATTGCATACTTGAAGGTTTGGTGATCCCATTAAAGATATTCCTACAATAAATGATTTTCAAGTTGTCGTTCTATGGCGTGAAAATATTTAATATATGATATTTGCTAAAAGGATTTACCACTGGAATTATTTTACAAGTAGTTATTTTAATGACCAACAGAGTTCACTGTTAAGAAGGTAGAGCCCTATGTGGAATGTAGGATAACATGATATACATGATACGTGACAACTGTAAGGCTTGTGATTTTTAAGATGCCTTTATCCCTATATTAATCACCCAGTTTGCAATACTGATAACTGCAATGTTACTGAAAAAAAAATTGAAACAAAACAAAAATCAGCATTGAAAAACCAAAAAGTGGTTGAGCATATATATAGTGGGGAAAAGAAAAGTTTTGTAAACACTAATGTCCAACAATATTAATTAAATCAGTAACTGTCAGGGTGGCCGAGTGGTTAAGGCGTTTGACTTAAGATCAAATTTCCAAATATATAAGGAAGCAAGGGTTCGAATCCCTTCCCTGACATAACTATTGCTTGAGCATGCAAGAAAACAAGAAATGTACACAAACTATGTTTATCAATTTAATCATTTTTTTTTACAAGAGATAGACACACAGAATACAGGTCTTTTGGTTTATCAGTTCTTTTAAACATAACACTTGTTGAAAATTATTTTTTAGGGGATGGGGGGTGTTGCTACGTTGACCCATTACACAATAATAGCAGCTTTACGAAGTTCATTTTCTATATTTAATAGCTCTTTCTCATAACCAATATGACCAAGCTGTTTACAGGCATGCAAGAGCTGTAGACGTTCGACTAATATATTAGGATCGTTCCATTTACTATTTTTTATGAATGGTTTCAGAATCTCGGGAAGCAGTTCATCATTATCACCATCATTATGATTATCATCCTCATTATTATAATCATTTTCATAATGATGATCATTATCATCGTTATCATTACCATCATAATTTCCACTTTTGTCCACAGACTGTTCAATGGATTGAGTTGCCTTTGATAGTGTTGAAAGCTTCTTTTTAGATGTGCTAGAATGCTTTAACATTGTTATGTTATTATTACCACTATTACCTTTCCCCACTAACTTCTTGATGGGGTATATTGTCTCTGATAGGGTTGAGGGCTTTTGAGATGTGGGTGCATGTCTGAACATGGGTTTCACAGGAGGTGTCGAAGGTTTCTCATTAAACAACTCGCTAACAGTATGAGTGCGTTGTAGTGTATTAAACTTGAGGTTAATATTATCTTGAGCAGTACTATTTTTCTCTTGGACTTGGTTTCTTGCTTTGGTTTGGGTTTTCCTTACATTTAGACTAGCGTGATTATTAAGTTTACATTCATGATTGTTTGAAGAAAGTACGTCGAATTCTTTTGTTTTAAGCATTCCTCGACACTGTTTCGATCGTTGCTTTGAACAGCGCCAAATAATAGTTCCATTTTTATTGCTTCGTTTCACAATATATGAATATCCTTTATAGTATGCATAAGGCTTACCATACCTAGTCACTGATACTTCCATATCAACTGTCAAGCACAAACTAATCTCTAGTAAAGACAACTCGGTAATAACAACAATAGTTTAATGTGGGAGCATATATACATGCAAAAAGTGGGAGCAAAGGTGGGGGGTAAAAAGTGGGAGCAAAAGTGGTAGCAAATGTGGGAGAAAAAAATAACTGTGAGCAAAAAGTGGGAGCAAATATGGGATCAAATGTGGGAGCAAAGCAAATATAAAAAGTGGGAGCAAATATGCTAAGAAATATGTCAACAAATATACCAGCAAAAGTAAATACACAAGTCAAGATAGATTAAAGTGCAAAGAAAATATGGAAGCAAATATGAGAGCAAAAATTGTGTTTTTCTAAAACAACTAGACATAACAAACTTAGTCATAACCTAACCTAACCTAACCCAACCTAACCAAACCTAACCTCACCTAACCTAACCTAACCTCACCTAACCTAACCTCACCTCACCTAACCTCACCTCACCTAACCTAACCTAACCTAACTTTACCTAACCTAACTTGACTGAACTTTACCTAACCTAACCCATCATAACTTCACCTAACCTAACTTTACCTAATCTAACTTCACCTAACCTAACGTTCAACTCTCAGATCAAAATTAAATTCTAGGCATAGTTGAGTTGGAACCCAAGACTTCAGGGATAACACACAAGTATACTAGCCACTACACCGCAAAATGGGCAAATTATCATGCAACACAACATAAAGTAAAAGTTTCCTGTAGTGTAACTCATTGGCTGTCAACCATAGTTTGGGAATTCAAACCCAAGACCTCAAGACTTTTGTTTTGAACATTATCAGAAATATTATTCCATTTACATTTTGCTGCTGCTTATAGTTATAAGAGTTGGCATTAATATGGGAAGCAAAAAAAAAGTGGGAGCAAATGTGGGAGCCAATATGGGAGCAAATATAGGAGCCAAGATGGGGGCAAAAGTGGGAGCAAATGTGGGAGCCAATATGGGAGTCAATATGGAGGCAAATATGGGAGCAAATGTGTGAACTAATCATCTCACCTCGGATATCGCCAGTGAGTACTCATATCCACCGCAAGGTAGCGGAAACATACTTTGTGTGTTGTATGTATCTATCTTACAAAGTTTGACTGCATGCAAAACGTCCTTGTATAAGCTGTGCATATAATTTTCATATACAATTAAGACCAAGTGTTCAGTACTAACATGTATAGCCTTGTCTAGGGTATATAGAGGATCGTTAGCAAGAAAGACTGACTAACCCAGGAGTGTAAAGCCTTGCCATATGCAGTAAGCATCTGTTGGCAGAAATGGTTCCTAATAATAACGGACTTAATGAATATGAAACGTGTTTTGAGTGTCGTCTTAAATCCTATTTTATACGTTGTGATACGTGTAAGGATTTAAGACGACACACAAAAGACAACACCCAAAATACGTTTGTGTCGTCTTAAATCCTTACACGTATCACAACGTATAAAATAGGATTTAAGACGACACTCAAAACACGTTTCATATTCATTAAGTCCGTTATTATTAGGAACCATTTCTGCCAACAGATGCTTACTGCATATGGCAAGGCTTTACACTCCTGGGTTAGTCAGTCTTTCTTGCTAACGATCCTCTATATACCCTAGACAAGGCTATACATGTTAGTACTGAACACTTGGTCTTAATTGTATATGAAAATTATATGCACAGCTTATACAAGGACGTTTTGCATGCAGTCAAACTTTGTAAGATAGATACATACAACACACAAAGTATGTTTCCGCTACCTTGCGGTGGATATGAGTACTCACTGGCGATATCCGAGGTGAGATGATTAGTTCACACATTTGCTCCCATATTTGCCTCCATATTGACTCCCATATTGGCTCCCACATTTGCTCCCACTTTTGCCCCCATCTTGGCTCCTATATTTGCTCCCATATTGGCTCCCACATTTGCTCCCACTTTTTTTTTGCTTCCCATATTAATGCCAACTCTTATAACTATAAGCAGCAGCAAAATGTAAATGGAATAATATTTCTGATAATGTTCAAACAAAAGTCTTGAGGTCTTGGGTTTGAATTCCCAAACTATGGTTGACAGCCAATGAGTTACACTACAGGAAACTTTTACTTTATGTTGTGTTGCATGATAATTTGCCCATTTTGCGGTGTAGTGGCTAGTATACTTGTGTGTTATCCCTGAAGTCTTGGGTTCCAACTCAACTATGCCTAGAATTTAATTTTGATCTGAGAGTTGAACGTTAGGTTAGGTGAAGTTAGATTAGGTAAAGTTAGGTTAGGTGAAGTTATGATGGGTTAGGTTAGGTAAAGTTCAGTCAAGTTAGGTTAGGTAAAGTTAGGTTAGGTTAGGTTAGGTGAGGTGAGGTTAGGTGAGGTGAGGTTAGGTTAGGTGAGGTTAGGTTAGGTTAGGTGAGGTTAGGTTTGGTTAGGTTGGGTTAGGTTAGGTTAGGTTATGACTAAGTTTGTTATGTCTAGTTGTTTTAGAAAAACACAATTTTTGCTCTCATATTTGCTTCCATATTTTCTTTGCACTTTAATCTATCTTGACTTGTGTATTTACTTTTGCTGGTATATTTGTTGACATATTTCTTAGCATATTTGCTCCCACTTTTTATATTTGCTTTGCTCCCACATTTGATCCCATATTGCTCCCACTTTTTGCTCACAGTTATTTTTTTCTCCCACATTTGCTACCACTTTTGCTCCCACTTTTTACCCCCCACCTTTGCTCCCACTTTTTGCATGTATATATGCTCCCACATTAAACTATTGTTGTTATTACCGAGTTGTCTTTACTAGAGATTAGTTTGTGCTTGACAGTTGATATGGAAGTATCAGTGACTAGGTATGGTAAGCCTTATGCATACTATAAAGGATATTCATATATTGTGAAACGAAGCAATAAAAATGGAACTATTATTTGGCGCTGTTCAAAGCAACGATCGAAACAGTGTCGAGGAATGCTTAAAACAAAAGAATTCGACGTACTTTCTTCAAACAATCATGAATGTAAACTTAATAATCACGCTAGTCTAAATGTAAGGAAAACCCAAACCAAAGCAAGAAACCAAGTCCAAGAGAAAAATAGTACTGCTCAAGATAATATTAACCTCAAGTTTAATACACTACAACGCACTCATACTGTTAGCGAGTTGTTTATGAGAAACCTTCGACACCTCCTGTGAAACCCATGTTCAGACATGCACCCACATCTCAAAAGCCCTCAACCCTATCAGAGACAATATACCCCATCAAGAAGTTAGTGGGGAAAGGTAATAGTGGTAATAATAACATAACAATGTTAAAGCATTCTAGCACATCTAAAAAGAAGCTTTCAACACTATCAAAGGCAACTCAATCCATTGAACAGTCTGTGGACAAAAGTGGAAATTATGATGGTAATGATAACGATGATAATGATCATCATTATGAAAATGATTATAATAATGAGGATGATAATCATAATGATGGTGATAATGATGAACTGCTTCCCGAGATTCTGAAAACCATTCATAAAAAATAGTAAATGGAACGATCCTAATATATTAGTCGAACGTCTACAGCTCTTGCATGCCTGTAAACAGCTTGGTCATATTGGTTATGAGAAAGAGCTATTAAATATAGAAAATGAACTTCGTAAAGCTGCTATTATTGTGTAATGGGTCAACGTAGCAACACCCCCCATCCCCTAAAAAATAATTTTCAACAAGTGTTATGTTTAAAAGAACTGATAAACCAAAAGACCTGTATTCTGTGTGTCTATCTCTTGTAAAAAAAATGATTAAATTGATAAACATAGTTTGTGTACATTTCTTGTTTTCTTGCATGCTCAAGCAATAGTTATGTCAGGGAAGGGATTCGAACCCTTGCTTCCTTATATATTTGGAAATTGATCTTAAGTCAAACGCCTTAACCACTCGGCCACCCTGACAGTTACTGATTTAATTAATATTGTTGGACATTAGTGTTTACAAAACTTTTCTTTTCCCCACTATATATATGCTCAACCACTTTTTGGTTTTCAATGCTGATTTTTGTTTTGGTTTCAATTTTTTTTTTCAGTAACATTGCAGTTATCAGTATTGCAAACTGGGTGATTAATATAGGGATAAAGGCATCTTAAAAATCACAAGCCTTACAGTTGTCACGTATCATGTATATCATGTTATCCTACATTCCACATAGGGCTCTACCTTCTTAACAGTGAACTCTGTTGGTCATTAAAATAACTACTTGTAAAATAATTCCAGTGGTAAATGCCTTTTAGCAAATATCATATATTAAATATTTTCACGCCATAGAACGACAACTTGAAAATCATTTATTGTAGGAATATCTTTAATGGGATCACCAAACCTTCAAGTATGCAATATACATTCCAGATAGTGCTGTATTTTGGTCGATAGTGCCTCCAGTGCTTACATTAAATAAGAATACAGTAAAAGTATAATTTTTTTATAAATCATAATTGTTTTCATAAAATACCAATTAATAAATATTTTCACACCAACGAATGACCATTTGAAAATGGTTTATTGTAGATATATCTTTAATGGAATATCCAAACCTTTAAGTAAACCATATGTGATGTACATTCCACATAGCTACATAACCAACAGTACATCGTGGTACCAATCTCCGCCGCATTGCGCGCTCATTGTTTGAGTTGGATTTCTGTCTCATTACTAGAACTGTACTTACTGGTCAATAACCAACATAGAGGTCAAAGTGTTCCCCTGGTAGATAACCCATGTTTGGTTTGTCAATTTCTAATTGCAAGGCCAGTCAAGACCTAACAAAATTAGTCTTAACGTATATATCCATCATCAACACCATATCATTAAACAAATGAAACCATCTTAAGGTATTTATTACATTTAATTGCATTTTAGGAATCTTGCAAACATCTTGCAACCTTAAAGAGGAAAGTATAGACAGGAATTGTGAAAAGGAAACCGTTCAATCATTTAATGTCGTTAGTGTAAGGAACCTCAACGTAAGAGGTTATGAAAGTCTACGTGAGGGTGTGGTTTTTACAGCTGGATGCCTTTTCCTGACACCCACCTCAGAGACAAGTTTATGGGAAATGAAACTCAGCTATCATGTCGAATGTGAAGCTCCTAGTCTAGGAGAAAGTCATGTTGAGGTATTTGTTCTGCAGAGAGTATGGTAAACGAAACAACAACAACAACAAAAAAGCATACATATAAAGGGAATATTATGAATTTTCGAGTACATGTAGTCAATTTTAATTTAAAAAAATTGGATAAATTTCATGGTTTGTACACCACTTGGCTAAATTCGGTAAATTTTAGTGAATTTTCATCTATATTCGTCTAATTTTATATGAATTTGAGGTAGTTTAAACCATGCTTAGGTAAATCAATGGAATTTCAATAAATCTGGTAGTCATTTGTTGAATTTTGCTGGAATGTTGTGTCATTTGGTCAATTTGCGGAAAATGTAGTGGATTTTAGGAAAATTTAAGGTAAATCATGGGCAAGCACACTATTATTAGCTGAGTTTCTAATACAATTTTGCATACCCTAGGACCAGTATTGCATTATAAGCATGCCATGTGTTAGCGTTCTTAAAAGCCAGTGATAAAAAACAAAAGAGGTCTTT